>RXID01016599.1:4875-24875 GCA_005019695.1 Trichopus zeylanicus subsp. travancoricus
CCAGTAGTAGCAGTAGTAGCTATAGCTATGGCGGTAGTAGTAGCAATAGTAGTTGCAGCAGCTATACTTCCAGTAGTAGCAGTAGTAGCTATAGCTATAGTGGTAGTAGTAGCAATAGTAGTTGCAGCAGCAGTACTACCAGTACTAGCAGTAGTAGCTATAGCTATAGTGGTAGTAGTAGCAGTAGTAGTTGCAGCAGCAGTACTACTAGTAGTAGCAGTAGTAGCTACAACAACAGTGGTAGTAGTAGCAGTAGTAGTTGCAGCAGCAGTACTACCAGTAGTAGCGGTAGCAGTAGTAGTAGTCGGAGAAGTAGTAGTAGTAGTAGTAGTTGTACCAGAAGGAGGTGTAGTAGTAGCAGTAGCAGTAATGGTATTTGTATTAGTAGCAGTAATAGTAGTAGTTGTAGTAGTAGTAGTAGTAGTAGTAGCAAAAGTAGCAGTAGTACCTGTAGCTTTGTTTTAGTAGTAGCAGTAGTCCTAGTAGTAGTAGTAGCAATAGTAGTGGTACTAATAGTACCGACTGTAGTCGTAGTAGCAGGAGAAGTAGTTGTGGTTTTAGTCATAGCCATAGTAATAGCAATAGTAGTAGTAGTTGTTGTAGTAGTAGTAGTTGTTGTAGTAGTAGTAGTAGCACTATTAGCAAGAGCGGTAGCAGTAGTAGCGATAATAGTTGTAGTAGTTGTTGCAGTTGTAGCCATAGTGATGGTAGTAGTAGTAGTTGTTGTGTTAATAATAGTAGAAGTCGTAGCAGTCATTGTAGTGGAAGTAAAAGTAGTGATAGTAGCCCGCGGTTGCAAATATAGTTGTAGCGCATTTGTAGTTGTAGCAGTAGCAGTAGTAGTAGAAATAGTAGTAAAAGTAGTGCTAGTACTTGTCGTAGTAGTAGTACCGACAGTAGGAGTTGCAGTGATACTAGTAGTAGCAGTAGTGTTAGTAGCAACATTAGCATTAGTCGGAGTACCAGTAGCTATAGTACCAGTAACTGTAGTAGCATTAGTCGGAGTACCAGTAACTGTAGTATTAGTAGGAGTAGCAGTTGGCAAAAGTAGAAGCTATAGTAATAGAAGTAGCCGAAGCGGTAGTAGTAGCAGTAATATTAGTAGTATAGTAATAGTTGTAGCAATAGCAACAGAACTATTAGTGGTCGTAGTAGTAATAATAATTATTGTACTAATCAGAGGAGTAATAGTAGTAGTAGTAGTAAGAGCAGTAGTAGCTGCAGGGGTAGTAGTAGTAGTAGTAGCAGCTGTAGCAGCAACAGTAGTAGAAGTAGTAGTTGTAGCAGTAGTAATACTTACAGTAGTAGTAGTAGAAGGAGTGGAATTGGTAGCAACAATAGTAGCAGTAGTAGTAGTAGCAGTAATTGTAGTAGTAATAGCGGTGGTAGTAGCAGTAGCAGTAGTAGTAATTGTTGTCGTAATAGTAGTAATATTAGTAGTATTAGCAAAAGTAGGAGTGGCACCAGTAACCGTAATAGGTGAAGTAGTAGCAGTAGCAATAGTAATATGATAAGTAGTAGTAGCAGTTGCAATAGTAGTAGTAACAGCAGAAGAAGGTGCAGTAGTAGTAGTAGTAGAATTAGGAATATTAGTAGCCGCAAAAGTTGTAGTAGTAGTAGTAGTAGCGGTAGAAGCATTAGTAGTAGGAGTTGCAGTAGTTGTAGTAGCAGTTTTAGTAGTAGTAGTCATTGTAGTAGTAGCCGCAAAAATAATAGTATTATCAGTTGGAGTCGAAGTGGTAATAATAGTCGTAGTAGCAGTAGTGGTAGTGCAGTGGTAGTAGCGGGAGTGGGAGTAGGAGTAGGAGGGGTAGTTCTAGTAGTATTTGTTGGAGTAGTGGAAGCAGAAGTAGTAGCAGTAGCAGTAGTGGGCAAAGCAGTAGTAGTAGAAATAGTAGTAGTGGTAGTCTTAGTTGATGTAGTAATATTAGCAGCAGTAGTACTAGTAGCAGTAGTAGCAGCATCAGCAGTAGTATTAGTAGTTTTAGTAGTTGGGGTAGTAGTAGTAGTATTGATAGTAGCAGTAGTAGTAGCAGTAATAGTAGTAGTATCAAAACTATTAGTAGCAGCAGTAGCAAGAATAGTAGTAGCAGCAGCAGCGATAGTTGTAGCAGTAGCAGTAGCAGTTATCATTTTAGTAGCTTTTGTACTTCTAGAAGTAGTCGTTGCTATAATAGTAGTAGTAGTAGCAGTATCGACAGTTGTACTAGTAGGACAAATAGTAGTTGTAGCAATAGTAGCTATAGCTATAGCGGTAGTAGTAGCAATAGTAGTTGCAGCTGCAGTACTACCAGTTGTAGCAGTAGTAGCTATAGTAGTTGCAGCAGCAGTACTACCAGTACTTGCAGTAGTAGCTATAGCTATAGTGGTAGTAGTAGTAGTAGTAGTTGCAGCAGCAGTACTACTAGTAGTAGCAGTAGTAGCTATAGCAACAGTGGTAGTTGTAGCAGTAGTAGTTGCAGCAACAGTACTACCAGTAGTAGCAGTAGCAGTAGTAGTAGTCGGAGAAGAAGTAGTAGTAGTAGTAGTAGTACCAGAAGGAGGTGTAGTAGTAGCAGTAGCAGTAATAGTATTTGTATTAGTAGCAGTAATAGTAGTAGTTGTAGTAGTAGTAGTAGTAGTAGTTATAACAGTGGGAGTAGTAGTAGTAGTAGCAAAAGTAGCAGTAGTACCTGTAGCTTTGTTTTAGTAGTAGCAGTAGTCCTAGTAGTAGTAGTAGCAATAGTAGTGGTACTAGTAGTACCGATTGTAGTCGTTGTAGCAGGAGACGTAGTTGTGGTTTTAGTCATAGCCATAGTAGTAGCAATAGTAGTAGTAGTTGTTGTTGTAGTAGTAGTAGCACTATTAGCAAGAGCGGTAGCAGTAGTAGCGATAATAGTTGTAGTAGTTGTAGCAGTAGTAGCAGTTGTAGCCATAGTGATGGTAATAGTAGTAGTTGTTGTGTTAATAATAGTAGAAGTCGTAGTAGTCATTGTAGTGGAAGTAAAAGTAGTGATAGTAGCCCGCGGTAGCAAATATAGTTGTAGCGCATTTGTAGTTGTAGTAGTAGCGGTAGTAGTAGAAATAGGAGTAGAAGTAGTGCTAGTACTTGTCGTAGTAGTAGTACCGGCAGTAGGAGTTGCAGTGATACTAGTAGTAGCAGTAGTATAATAGTCGCAGTTGTAGCAGTAGTGGTTGTAGTAGTTGTTGTTGTAGTGGTAATAGTAGTAGAAGTCATAACAATCATGGTAGTCATAGTAGTTGTAGCAGTATTAGCCCATTGTAGCAAAAGTAGCAGTAGCAACAGTCATACTGGTAGTAGTAGCAGTACTAGTTATGGCAGTAGTAGGAATAGTAGTAGTAGTAGTAGTAGTAGTAGTAGTAGTAGTAGTTGTAATAGTAGCAACGGAAGTTCAAGTAGTTGCAGTAGTATTAGTAGCAACAGTACCATTAGTCGGAGTAGTAGTAGCAGTAGTATCAATAGTAATACTAGTAGGAGTAGTAGTTGTCGTAGCACTAGTAGTAACAGTAGTAGTAGTAGCATTAGTAATACCTGCAGTAGTTTTAGTAGCAACAACAACGGTTGAAGCAGTAGCAGTAGTAGCAGCAATTGTTGGAGTAGTACCAGTTGTAGCCGCAACTGTAATAGTAGTAGTAGTTGTAGTAGTAGCGGTAATAGCAATAGTAATAGTGGCAACAACAATAGTAGTAGCAGTGTAGTAGTAGTAGTAGCAACTGTAGTGGTAGTAGTAACTGTAGCAATAGTTGTAGTAGCAGCTATAGTTGTTGCAGTAGTAGTAGCAAAAGTTGTAGAAGTAGGAGATGTGGTAGTAGCAATAGCAATAGTCGTAGTAGTTGTAGTAGAAGTTGTAGTAGTAACAGTTGTAATAGTAGTAGTTATTGTAGTAGCCGTTGTAGTAGTAACAATTGCAATAGTAGTAGTAGTTGTAGTAGGAATATTAGTAGTAGTTGTAGTACCAATAGTAGTAGCAGCAGCTAAAGCAGCTATTGTAGCAGTGGTAGTAGCAACAGAAATAGCTGTAGTAGTAGTAGTAGTTGTTGTTGTTGTTGTTGTTGCAGTATTAGAAGTAGTAGGAGTAGTAGTACTTTTAGTAGTAGTAATATTAGTAGCAATAGGAGTAGTAGTTGTTGTTGTAGAAGTAGGAGTCGCAGTAGTAGTAGTAGTTGTTGTAGCAGTTGGAGCAGAAGTAGTAGTGGATGGAGAAGCAGTAGCGGGAGCATTAACCATAATAGTAGTAGCAGTAATAGTTGAGGAGGTAGAAGTAGTAGCATTGCTAGTAGCACTAACTATAGTAGTAGTAATAGTTGTAGTAGTAGCAGTAGTAGTAGTAGTAGTAGTGGTAGTAGTAGTAGCAGCAACAGTAGTAGTAGTAGTAGAAGCAGTACTAGTCGGGAATGTAGTAGTAGGAGGAAGAGGAGGAAGAGTAGTAGTAGAAGTAGCAGTAGTAGTAGTAGTAGTAGTAGCAGTAGTAATAGCAGCAACAGCAGCAGAAGTAGTAGTAGTAGTAGTAGTAGTAGTAGTAGCTGTAGTAGTTATTGTTGTTGTAGTAATAGTAAGATTACTAGATGATGTAGAAATAGTACTAGCAGTAGTAGTCGTCAAAGCAGCCATAGCAATGGTAGCAGTAGCAGCGGTAGCAGACATAATTGCAGTAGTTGTAGTAGTAATAGTAGTAGAAAGTAGTAGTAGTAGTAGTAATAGCAATGGAAGTAGTAGTAGTAGTAATTGTAGTTATAGTAGTAGTTGTAATAAAGAGGTAGAAGTAGTAGTAATAGCAGCTATAGCATCAAGAGGAATAACAGTAGTTGTAATAGCAAAAGTAGTAGTTGTAGTAATAGAAGTAGCGACAGTAGTAGTAGTGGTAGTTGTATTAGTAGTATTAGCAATAGTAGTTGCAGTATTAATCGTAGTAGCAGCAGCGGCCGAAGTAGTACTAGTAGTAGTAGTAGTGGTAGTAGTAAGTATTATAGTGGTCGTAGGAGTAATTGTAGTATCAACAGTAGAAGTAGTAGTAGTAGCAGTAGTGGTAGTGGTAGTAGCTATAGCAGTAGCAGTAGTAGCAATAGTAGTAGTAGTAGAAGTAGTACTTGCAGTAGTAGGAGTAGTAGCAGAAGTAGTAGTAGTTGTTGTTGTTGTTGTAGTCGGAGTAGTATTAATTATTGTAGAAATAGCAAAAACAATAGTGGTAGTTGTGGCATTAGTAGTAGCAAAAGTATAGCTAGCAGTAATTGTGGTAGAAGCAGTTGTATAACTAACAGTAATTGTAGTAGTAGTAGTCGTAGTAGTGGTAGCAGCAGTTGTAGTAATAGCGATAGTAATAATAGTAGTATTATAAGTATTTGTAGTATTAGGAGAAGTAGTAGTGGTACCAATAACCGTAATAGTGGTACCAGTAGTTGTAGTAATATGATAAGTTGTAGCAGTAGTAGTAGCAGTAGTAGTCGAAAAAGTAGTAGGAGGAGTTGTAGTAGTAATAGCAGTAGTAGTAGTACTAATAATACTAGTATTAGTAGTTGTTGTAGCAGTAGTAGCTGTAGTAGCAATAGTTGTAGCAGCAGCAGTAGTGGTAATAGTTGTTGTAGTAGCAAGATTAGTCGATGAAGTAGTAATAGTAGTGGCAGTAGTAACTGTTGAAGTAGTGATAGAAGTGGCTACAATAGTCGCAGCGGTAGACATTATTGTAGCATTAGTAGCAACTGTCATAGCAGTAGTTCCATAAATAGTAGCAGAAGTAGTAGTTGTTGTAATAGCAGTAGTGGTATTAGTAGGAGTAGCCGTAGTAGTTGCAGTAGTAATAGATGTAGCCGAAATAGTAGTAGTAGTAGTAGAATTAGTTGTATTAGTAGCCGTAGTAGTAGCAGTAATAGTACTAGCAGTAGCAGCAGAAGTAATAGTAGTATTAGTATAGTAGTAGTTGTAGTAGTAACAACAATAGTAGTAGAAGTTATAGTAGTTGTAGCAGTTGTAATAGTTGTAGTAGTAGTAGCAGTGGTAGCAAAAGAAGTAATAGTAGTAGTAGTAGAATATGTAGTATTAGAATCCGTAGTAGTAGTAGCAGCAGAAGCAGCAGAAGCAGCAATAATAGTAACGGTAGTAGCGGTAGTAGTAGAAGTTGTAGTAGTAGGAGCAATTGTTGCAATTGTAGATGTAGTAGCAGCAAAAGTAGTAGCAGTTGCAGTAGTAGTAGTTGTACTGAGTAATAGTTGCAGCAGCAGTTATTGTTGTAGAAGTAGATGTCATAGTAGTAGTAGCAGCAGTAGAAGCAGCAGTAGTAGTAGGAGAAAAAAATAGTAGTACTAGCTGCAGTAGTAATAGTAGTAGTGGCAGTAGTTGTCTTAGTTGTAGTAGTACTAGTAGCAGAAGGACTAGTAGTAATAGTAATAGTAGTAGTAAGAGTAGTAGTCGTCGCAATAGTAGGAGCAATAGCAATTGTAGTAGAAGTATGAGTAGTTGCAGTAGTAGCAATAGTAGTTGTAGTAGTGGTACAAGGTGTAGTAGCAGTAGTAGTTGTAGTAGTAGCAGCAGTAGTTGCAGTAGTAGCAGTAGAGCAGTAGTACCAGTAGTAGTAGGAGTAGCAGTAGTAGTGGTAGTGGTATTAGTAGTAGCAGCAGTAGTAGTAGTAGCTGCAGCAGCAACAGCAGTAGTAGTAGTGGTGGTAGTAGTTGTTGTAGTAGGAGTAGTAGTAGTAGTGGCAGTAGTAGTAGCAGCAATAGCAGTAGTAGTAGTTGTAGTTGTAGTAGTAGTGTAATTGGTGTAGCGGTAGCAGCAACAGCAGTAGTAGTATTTGTTGTTGGAGTAATAGTAGGAATAGTAGCTTCAGTAGAAGTAGCATTAGTAATAGTATTAGTAGGAGTATTAGTCATAGAAGTAGTAGTAGGAGGAGTAGTAGGTGTGGCAGAAGCAGTAGCAGTAGTTGTGGCAGTAGTATCAACAGCACTAGTGGTAGCAGTGGTTGTAGTATCAGTCGTAGTAGTAGAAGTAGTTATAGTGGTAGTAGTAGTTGAAGTAGCGATAGTGGTCGCAGCAACAGGGGTAGTAGTAGTTGAAGTAGCGATAGTGGTCGCAGCAACAGGGGTAGTAGTAGTAGTTGTAGGAGTAGAAGTAAGAGTAGTTGCTGCAGCATGATTAGTGGTAGTAATTGCTATTGTAAGAGTAGTAGTAGTAGCAGTAGTAGTTGGAGGAGTAGTTAGAGTAGTAGTAGTAGCAGTGGTAGGAGTAGTAGTAGGAGTAGTAGCAGTAGTGGTATAATAGTCGAAGTAGTAGTAGTAGTAGTAGCAGCAGTAGCTGAAGTAGTTGTGATTGTAGTAGCGGCTACAGTAGTAGCAGTTGCACTATTAGTAGCAGTAGCAGCTACAGCTGCAGTTGTTGTTGTTGTTGTAGTAGTAGTAGTAGTAATAGTTGTAGTAGTTGTAGTGACAGTAATAGTAGTAGTTGTAGTAGTTGTCATAGAAGGTGGGGGAGTAGTAGGTAGTCATAACAGCAGTAGTAGCAGTGGTAGCAATAATAGCAGTAGTAGGAGGAATAATAGCAGTAGTAGCAATAGTAGTAATAGCAGCAGTAATAGTAGGTGGAATAGTAGCAGCTATAGTCATAGTGTGGTAATAGCAGTTGTAGTACTAATAGTAGTAGTATTAGTAGTTATTGTTGTTGTTGTAGTTGTAGTAATGATAGTAGTAGTAGTAGTATGAGTGGGAGTAGCCGCAATAGTAGCAGTGGAAGTAGTTGGAGTAGTAGGAGTAGTAGTAGTAGTTGGAGTAGTAGGAGCTAGAGTAGTCGGGTTAGTAGTAGTAGCAATTGTTGTAGGAGGAGTAGTAGTTGTAGTAGCAGTAGCAATAGTAGAATTAGTATTAGCAGTTGCAGTAGCAGTAGTAGTAGTAGTAGCATTAGTGGTAGTAGTAGTGGCAGTAATAGTTGTGGCAATACTGGTATAGTAGGTGGAGGAAGAGTAGCAATTGGAGCAATAGCAGCAGTAGTAGGAGGAATAGTAGTAGTAGGAGCAGTAGTAATAGGAGTAGTAGTAATAGTAATAGTTTTAGAAGTAGTAGTAGAAGTAATAGTTGTTGAAGTAGCAGTAGTAGTAGACGTAGTCATAGTAATAGTTGTAGTAGCAATAGTTCTAGCTGTGGTTGTACTAGTAGAAGTTGCAGTAGTGGCTATTGTAGTAGTGATAGTTGTAGTGGCATAGTAGCAGTATTAGCAGTAGCAGTAGTTGTAGCAGTATTAGTAGTAGAAGCAGTAGCAGTAGTTGTAGTAGCATTGGTGGTTGCAGTAGCTATAGTAGTAGTAGAAGCAGTGGTAGTAGTTGTAGCAGTACTAGTAGTAGTAGGAGTAGTGGTAATTCTAGTAGTAGTAGTTGGAGTAGTAGCAGTAGTAGCATTAGTAGTAGCAGTAGCTATAGTATTAGCTATAGTTGTAGCAGTAATAGTAGTAGCTGTAGTAGTAGTGGTAGTAGCAGCTGTAGTTGCGGTAGCAGTACCAGTAGTAGTAGTAGCATTAGCAATAGTAGAAGTAGTAGTAGTAGCTGTAGTAGTTGTTGTTGTAGTAGCAGTGGTAGTAGTTGCATTAGTAGTTGTATTAGGAGTTGTTGTAGAATGAGGAGTAGCTGTATTAGTAGCAGTAGTAGGAGTGAGGGCAGTGGTAGTTGTAGTAGTAGTAACAACAGTCGTAGTGGTAGAAGTCGTAGTAATAGTAGCAGTTGTTGTATTGGGAGTAGAAGTTGCAGTAATAGTTGTAGTTGTAGAAGTAGTAGTAGTTGTAGGATTGGCAATAGGAGCCAAAGCAATAGTAGAAGTAATGGAAGTAATAGTCGTAGTAGAAGTAGTAGTATTTGTAATAGTAGTGAGAATAGTATTAGGAGTAGTAGAAGCTTAAACAGTATGACTAGTAGTAGGAATGGAAGTAGTAATAGCAGTAGTGGCAGTAGTTGTAAGAGTAGTAGTAGCATTAATAGTATAGTTGTAGTAGTAGAAGTAGGAGTAGTAGTAGCAGTAGTAGGAGGAGTAGTAGTAGTAGCAGTAGCAGTAGTAGTTGTAGCTGTAATAATAGTAGTAGTAGTAGCTGTAATAGTAGAAGTTGTAGTAGTTGTACTACTAGTAGTAGTAGTAGTAGTAGGAATAGTAGTAGCAGTAGTAGTAGTAGTAGTAGGAATAGTAGTTGTAGTAGTAGTAGTGGAAATAGTAGTAGCAGTAGTAGTCGTTGTGGCAGTTGGAGTAGCAACAGTAGTAGTAGTGGTAGTTGTCATAGTAGTAAGAGAAGTAGTAGTTGTAGGAGAAGTAGGAGGAGTAGTAGTAGTAGTACTACTAGTAGTAGTAGGAGAAGTAGCAGGAGTAGTAGTAGCAGCAGTTGTAGAAGTAGTAATAGGAGTGGTTGTTGTTGTAGCTGTAGTATTGTCATCATCGCTGTAGTAGTTCTTGTTGTTTTTATTGTAGCTGTAGTGCAAGTAGCACCTGGACTTTTCCTAGTGTTAATAGTAGTAGTAGTAGTGGTAGCAGCAGTAGTAGTAGTTGAAGTAGTAGTAGTAGTTGTAGTAGTACTGGGAGTAGCAGTGGGAGTGGTAGCAGCAGTAGTAGTAGTCGTAGTTGTAGAAGTAGCTGTAGGAATTCTAGCAGTCGCAGTAGCAGCAGTAGTAGTTGTTGTTGTAGCAGTAGTAAGAGAAGTCGTAGTAGTAGTAGTAGTAGTAGTATGACTAGTCATACTACTACTACTACTACTAGTCATACTAGGCGGAGTAGAGCTAGTAGTAGTAGTTGTGGTAGTAGTAGTAGTATTGGCAGTAGTAGGAACATTAGGACTAGCAGCAGTAATAGTAGTGTCCTAGTAGTGGAAGTAGCATTAGTAGTAGTAGTAGCAATAGTAGCAGTAATAGCAGCAGAATTAGGAGTAGAAGCAGTAGTAGCAGAAGTTCGAGCAGTAGTAGCTGTAGTTGTTGTTGTAGTGGCAGCAACAGTAATAATAGTAATAGTAGGAGCAGCAGCAGTAGTAGTAGTAGTAGTTATTGTTGCAATACTAGTAATCGTAGTAATAGTTGTTGTCAGTGATGTAGTAGGACTAGTAGTAGTAGTTGTAGTAGCAGTAGCAGCAGTAGTAATAGTAGCAGTAGTAGGAGTAGCCGTAGCAGTAGTAGTGTAGTAGCAGTAGTATTAGTAGTAGTATTAGCACTAGTACTAGCAATAGTAGTAATTATAATAGTAGCAGAAGTAGTAGTCCTAGCAATAGTTATAGCAGTAGTAGTTGCAGTTGCATTAGGAGCAGTAGTTGTAAGAGTAGCAGTAGTAGTAGTGGTTGTAGCAGTAGCTATAATAATAGCAGTAGTAGTGGCAGTATTAGTAGTAGAAGTTACAATAATAGTTGTAGCAATAGTAATAGTCGAATAGTAGTTGCAGCTGTAGGAGTAGTAAGAGTAGTAGTGGTCGTAGGAGTAGTAGTTGTTGTTGTTGTAGTTGTAATAGTATTGGTAGTCATAGTAGTAGTAGTAGAAATAATAGTAGTAGCAGTAGCGATCATAGTAGCAGTTGTAGTCGTAGTAGCAGTACTAGAAGTTGCAGAAGCAGTAGTTGCTAGAGCAATAGTAGCAATAGTAGTAGTAATAGTAGCAGTAGTGGCAGTAGTAGTGTAGTAGTAGTAGTATTAGTAGTAGTATTAACAATAGTAGTAGAAGTAGTAGTTGTAGTAATAGTAGCAGAAGCAGTAGTAATAGCAGCAGTAGGAGTAGTAGTAGTAGTGGTTGTAGCAGAAGTAGTAGTAGCAGCAGCAGTTGTTACAGTAGCAGTAATAGTAGTAGTAGTAGTTGCAGTATTAGTTTTAATAATAGAAGTTCTAGTTGTAGCAGTAGCAATAGTAGTAGTAGTAGTAGCAGTTGTTGTAGCAGTAAGAGGAGGAGTAGTAGTAGTCGGAGTAATAGTTGTTGTATATGTAGTTGTATTGGCAATGATAATAGTATTAGTAGTAGCAGTAGTAGTGGCCGTTGTAGTAGTCGTAGTAGTAGTTGTAGTAAAAGCGATTGTAGTAGTAGTAGTAGTGGTAGTTGGAGTGTTAGAAGTAGTAGTAGGAGTAGGAGTAGTTGTAGTATTATTAGTCGAAGTAGTTGTAATAGTAATAGTAGTAGTAGTAGTAGGAGGAGTATTAGGATTAATAATAGTAGTAGTAAAAGTAGTAGTAATAGTTGTAGAAGCAATAGGAGTAGGAGCTGGAGTAGGGGTAGTACTAACAAAAGTGGCAGTTGTAGTTGTAGTAATAGTCGTAGTAGTAGTAGTAGTAGTAGTAGTGGTAGTAGTTGTAGTAGTTGGATTGATAGTACTAGTAGTAGCAGATTTGGTAGTAGTTGTTGTAGCAGAAGTGGTAGCAGTTGTAGCATTACTGGTAATAGTATTAGTAGTAGTAGCTGCAGGAGTTGTTTTTGTTGCTGTTGTAGTAGTAGAAGAAGTAGGAGTCTTAGGAGTTAGTAGTAATAGTAGTAGTAGTAGTAGAAGTTGTTGTAGTTGTAGGAGTAGGAGTTGGAGTTCGAGTAGGAATAGCAGTAGTATACATAGTACTAGTAGTAGAAGAAGCAGTAGCCATGGTAGTACGAGGAGTAGTTGTTCTAATTGTCATATTAGTTGTAGTAGTAGTATTAGTTATTGTAGTAGAAATAGTAGCAGAAGTAGTAGTACTAGTACTTATAGTAGTAATTGTAGTAGCAGCAGCAATAGTAGTAGTTGTTGTAGTAGAAGTAGCAGTAGTGGTAGTGGTAATAGTAGCAGTAGTTGTGGTAGTAGTAGTTGTAGTAGTACTTGTAGTAGTAGTTGTTGTAGTAGTAATAGAAGTAGTGGTATTATTAGTAGTATCAGTAGTTGAAGTAGGAGAAGTTATAGTAAAAGTTGTAATAGTAGTAGCGAATGTTGTAGCAGTTGAGGGGTCGCAACATTAGTAGTAGTAGTAGTAATAGTAGTAGCAGTGGTAGTAGTCATTGTTGTAGTAGTAGTTGTGGTAGTAGGAGTAGTAGTAGTCATAGTAGTAGTTGTTGTAACATTAGTACTTGTGGTAGTAGTAGTAGAAGTAGTAGCAGTAGTAGTAATAGTAGTAGTAATAGTAGTAGTATTCATGGTAGTAGTAGTTGTAATTGTAGTGGTAGCAATAGGAGTAGTCGTCGAAGTAGTAGTAGCAGTAGTAGAAGTGTAATAGTAGGAGTTGGGAGTTGTAGTAGTACTAGTAGTTGTTGTTGTAGTAGTAATAGAAGTAGTAGTATTAGTAGTTGAAGCAAAAGAAGTTGTAGTAGTTGTTGTAATAAGAGTAGGAGTAGTAGCAGTAGGAGAAGCAAAACTAGTAGCAGCAACAATAGTAGTAGTAGTAGTAGTCATTATAGTTGTAGTAGCTTTAGTAAGAGTAGTAGTAGTTGTAGTGATAGTAGTTGTAGCGTTAGTAGTAGTAGTAGTAGTGGAAAAAGTAGCAGCAGCAGTAGTAGTAGTTATAGTTGTAGGGGTCGTAGTTGTTGTAGGAGTAGTAGTAGGAATAGTAATAGTTGCAACAGGAGTAGTAGTAGTAGTGCATGTCGTTGTTGTAGTAGTAGTAGGAGTAGTAGCAGTAGTAGTAGCAGTAATAGTAGTATTATTTTTTGTAATAGTAGTATTAGTATTTGAACCAATAGTAGTAGTAGTAGTAGTAGTAGTAGTAGTAGTAGTGTTAGTAGTAGTAGTAGTAGTAGTAGTAGTAGTAGTAGTAGTAGTAGGTATAGTTGTAGCAGTTGCAGTAGTTGTGGTAGTAGTATAGTAGTAGTAACAAAAGCAGAAGTAGTAATAGTAGTAGTAGACGAAGTAGTTGAAGTAGTAGTTGTAGTTATAGAAGTAATAGTAGCAACAGTTGTAGTGGTAGTAGTTGTAGTAGTAGTAGTAGGAGTAGCAGTGGTAGTGGTAGTAGTGTTACTAGTCGTCGTTGTAGTATTACAATGAGCAGCAACAACAATAGTTGTAGTTGTAGTAGTAGTAGTAATAATAGTAGTAGTAGTGGTAGTAGTTGAAGAAGTAGCAGTAGTAGTTGTTGTAGTAACAACAGTAGGAGTAATGTTAGCTGTAGGAGTAGTAATAGTAGTAATGGTTTTTGCAGTATTAATAGTAGTAGTTGTAATTATACTACTAGTAGTAGGGGTTGTAGTAGAATTGGTAGGAGTAATAGTAGTTATATTAGTAGGTGTCGGAGTAGTACTAGTAGTAGTCGAAGAAGTAACAGTAGTAGTAGTAGTAGTAGTAGTAGTAGTTGCAGTAGCAATAATAGTAGCGGCAACGATTATAGCAGCAGAAGTAGTAGTAGTAGTGCTAGAAGTAGTAGATATTGAATAGCAGTAGTAGCAGTAGTAAAAGTTGTAGCTGTAGTAGGAGTTGTAGTGGTAGTAGTAGCAGCAGTAGTAACAATAGTAGTAATAGTAGTTGTAGTAGTTGTTGTAGTGGTAGTACAAGCAAGAGTAGGAGGAGTAGTAGTAGGAATAATATAGATAGTAGTAGTAGTAGTAGAAGTAGGAGTTGTAGTAGTAGTAGGAGTAGGAGTGGTAGTAGTTGTAGGAGTAGGAGTAGGTGTAGGAGTGGTAGTAGTAGTGGGAGTAGTAGGCGTAGGAGTAACAATAGGAGTAGTAGTTGCAGTAGATGGAGTAGGAGTAGTAATAGTAGTAGTAGTAGTTGGAGTATGACTAGTAGTGGGACGCGTAGTAACAGAAGTCGGAGTTGGTGTAGTTGTAGTAGTAATAGGAGTAGGACGGGGTGTAGTTGTCGAATTGCAGTAGTAGTACTAGTAGTAGTACTAGTAGTAGTAATAGGAGGAGGAAGAGTAATAGTTGGCGTAGTGGTGGAAGTTGTTGCAGCAGAATTAGTGGTAGCAGCAGTATTAGTAGTAAGAGTTGTAGTTGTTGTAGTAGTAGTAATCGTTGTTGTAGTAGTAGTACTAGTAGGTGTAGTAGTAGCCAGAGTAGGAGTAGGTGTAGGAGTAGCCATATGAGTTGGAGTAGAAGTAGTATTAGTAGTAGTAGTAGCAGCAATAGGAGTAGTAGTAGTAGTAGCGTTGTTGTAGTAGTAGTAGTACTAGTAGTAGTAGCGTTGTTGTTGTAGTAGTAGTACTAGTAGGTGTAGGAGTAGCCATATGAGTTGGAGTAGAAGTAGTATTAGTAGTAGTAGGAGGAGTAGTACGAGTAGTAGTAGTAGGAGGAGGAGTACGGGTAACAGTAGTAGTAGTAGTAAGAGTGGAAGGAGTAGGAGTAGTAGTAGTAGTAGTAGGAGGAGGAGTAGAAGTAGTAGGAGTTGTAATAAGAGTAAGACGAGGTGTAGTTGTCATAGTAGCAGTTGTCGTAGTAGTATTAGTAGTACTAGTAGTAGTGGTGGGAGGAGGAGATGCAGTAGTAGTAGTGGGAGTAGGAGGAGTAGTTGTGAGAGTTGTAGTTGTTGTAATAATTGGGGTAGTACTAGTTGGCATAGTGGTAGCAGTAGTTGCAACAGGATATGTAGTGGTAGCAATAGTAGTAGTGAGAGTTGTAGTTGTTGTAATAGTAGTAGTACTAGTAGTAGTTAGAGTTGGAGTAGGACTAGGAGTAGCAGTAGGAGTTGGAGTAGAAGTAGTAGTAGTAGTAGTAGCAGCAGCAGCAGTAGAAGGATTAGTAGTAGTTGCAATTGTACTATATTAGTATTAGTAGTAGCAGCAGCAGCAGTAGAAGTAGTAGTAGTAGCAGTTGTACTAGTAGCAGAATTAGTAGTAGTTGTTTTGGTAGTTGTAGTATTATTAGTAGTAGTAGGAGTAGTAGTAGTTGTTGCTGTGGTAGTAGTAATAGTTGTTGTAGTAGTAGTAGTAATATTACCAGTAGTATTAGTATTAGCAGTAGTGGGAGTAGGAGTAGTTGTAGTATTAGTAGCAGCAATAGTAGTAGTAGCAGTCGTAATTGGTGTCGTAGTTGTAGAAGTAGTAGGGGTAGTAGTAGTTGGAGTCACACTTGTAATGGGAGTGGAAGCCGTAGCAGAGTAGTAGTAGTAGCAGTTGTGGTTGTAGCAACTGTAGCAGTAGTAGTTATTGTTGTTGTTGTCGTACTAGTATAGTAAAAGTAGTTTTAATAGCAGCAGTAGTCGTAATAGTTGCAGTAGTTGTAGGTGTAGTAATTATAGCAGTAATAGTTGTAGTACTAGTACTATTAGCAGTAGAAGTAATTGTAGTAGCAACAACAACAACTATTGTAGTATAGTAGTTTTAGTAGAAGTAGTAGTAGTTTTAGTAGTAGTAGTTGTTGTTGTTGTCGTATTAGTAGTTTTTCTCTTAACTACTTCTGCAACAATTGTGACTACTACTACGGCTATTGCTGCTACTTTTGTTACAACTAGCACTACTGGTACTACTAGTAGTAGTAGTAGTAATAATAGTTTTAGCAGTTGTAATAGTAGTAGTTTTACTCCTACTACTAATTCTACAACTATGACTACTACTACTACTACTACTACTACTACTACAACAACAACAACAACAACAACTACTACTACTGCTACTGCTACTTCTAATACTACTACGACTACTACTACGGCTACTGCTACTACTACTACTTCTCTTGCTACTACCACTACTACTTCTTCTACTACTACTGCTACTACAACTGCCACTTCTGCGACTGCAACTACTAATTCTACTACTACTACTACTATGACTACTACTACGGCAACTGCTACTACTACTATGGCAACTGCTACTATTACTTCTTTTACGAATACAGCAACTAGTACTAGGACTACTGCCACTACCACCACCACTACAACTACTACTATTGCTTCTTTTTCGAATATAGCGACTAGTACTACTACTACTACTACTCCTACCACTTCTACTGGTACAACTACTACTGCATCTACTACTGCTACGGCAACTACTACCACTACCACTATTAGTACTACTACTACTACTACAACAACAACTACCTCTCCTGCCACTTCCACGGGTATAACTACTACTACATCTACTACTACTACTACAACTATTACTACTATAATTACTACTACTACTATTACTACTGCTACCACTGCAACAACTACTGCTACGACTACTACTACTAATCCTAAAAGTATTAGTACTACTGCTACAGCCACTACAACAGCATCTGCTGCTGCTAATACTAATAATTCTATGACTACAGCTCTTACTGTTTCTACTGCTACAATTGCTTCTACTACTACTGCTACTACTGCTACTTCTACTATGACTACTACTATTACTACTAATAGTACTAGTACTACTGCTGCTATTGTTGTTGCTGCTGTTGCTACTACTATTATATCTGCTGTTATTGGTATGACTTCTACTACTACTGTTGCTACAACTTCTACTACTACTGCAGCTACTACTAACGACACTACTACTACAACAATGACAACTACTTCTACTGCTGCTACTACTACTACCACTACTACTAGTACAACTGCTACTTCTACTACTACTACTACTATTTCCACTACCACTGCTGCTACTCCAACTGCTCCTAATCCTACAACTGCCACTACTACTATTGTTACTGCTACTATTATTGCTTCCCCTACTACTTGTACTACTGCTAATACTTCTGCTACTACTATTACTGATTCTACTAGTACTACTACTATTACTACCTTAAATACTACTACTACTCCTGCTACTATTGCTGATGCTGCTAATACTACAACTACTGCTACTGCTACTGCTACTACTACAACTACAATTCCAACCCGTACCACCACTGTTACTGCCACTACTACTCCTACTACAACTCCTACTCCTACTACTACCCCTTCTACTACTCCTACTACACCTATTGCTACTACTACTACTGCTACAACAACAACAACTACTAATACTACTATTACTACCACTACTTCTACTACTACTACTCCTACTGATACTACTACTACTACTTCTACTACAAATACTATTACTACTATGACAACAACAACAACAACAACAACAACAACTACTACTACTACTAATACTACTAATACTACCATTACTAATGCGCCAATTATCACTACTACTACTACTAATACTACCACCATGATTACTACTACTACTACTAAAACAACAAACAACAACTACTACTACTATTACTACTAGTACTACTACAACTACTACTACTAGTGCTCCTGCTAATAGTATTACTATTACAACTATTACTACTACTACTCCTACTACACCCATTGCTCCTACTACTACTACTACTACTGCTACTCTTACTACAACTTCCACTACAACTACTACTCCTCCTACTACTACTATTGCTACTACTGCTGCGACTACTACTACTGCTACTGCCACTACTGCTGCTGCGACCTCTGCTACAACTACTACTACTACTAGAACAACAACAAGAACTACTACTACTACTATTATTGTTGTTGCTACTACGACTACTACTCATATAACCTTTCCTACAACTACTTCTATAGCAACTGCTACTACTGCTGCTGCTGCTGCTGCTACTACTACTACTACTACTAGTACTACTATCACTCCTACTACTACTACTACTCCTACGGCTACTACTGCTACTGCTACTCCTACAACAATGACTATTACTCCTACCGTTACTACTCCTAATACTCCCACTACACCTACTAAGGCTACTACTATGACTACTGCTACTACTACAACTACTGCTGCAGCTGCTACTACTACTGCTACTACCACTACTACTACAACAACAAGAACAACAACTACTACTACTATTGCTGCTGTTGCTACTACTACTACTCATATAACTTCTCGTACAACTACTACTATTGCTACTATTGCTGCTGCTACTACTAGTAACGCTTTTACTACTACTACTACTACTACTACTACTACTACTACTACTACTACTACTACTACTACTACTACTACTACGACTACCATAAGTACTTCTACTACTACTACTGTTGTTGCTGCTGATGGTTCTCCAGCACTTGGCACTACTTGTGCTACCACTACTACAATAACTACTACTGCTACTATTGCTGCTTGTACGATCACTACTGCTACTACAGCTGCTATTAGCACCACAACTACTACTGTTACTATTGCTACTACTTCTACTATTACCACCACAACCACTACTATTGCTACTACTGCTTCTACTACTACTTCTACTATTTCGCCTTCTATTACTACTACAATTGCAGCTACAATAGCTTTTGCTACTACTACAAATAGTACTATAACTATTACTACTGCTGCATCTACTGTTGCAACTAATACTACTAGTAATATTACTGATGCCATAGTCACTACTGCTACTACTACTACTATTACAATAACAACAACTACTACTACTACTACTTTTACTACTATTACTATTACGACTACGGCTGGTACTAGTACTACTACTACTACTACTGCTACAACGACTACTACTACCGCTACTACTACTACTACTACTACTACTACTACTACTACTACTACTACGAGTAAAAATACTACTGCTGCTATAACTACTTCTAGAACCATGACTACTAATAATACTACTACTTGTACTATGACTATTGGTACTGCTACTACTTGATTTCTCCAACTAATACTACTGGTGCTACTATTATGATGACTACTACTTCCACTACTCCTACTTCTGCTATAATCACTACTACCACTACTACTACTCTACTTCTCCTACCACTACTACTACTTCTACTACTATGAGTACATCTACTACTACGAGTACATCTACTACTACTATAACTAATACTACTATTACTGTTACTACTACTACCACTGACACTCGCTACTACAGCTATTACTGCTACTGCTGCGACTACAGGCACTATTACTACTAGCACTGCTCCTATTGCTACTATCGCTACTATTGTTGCTAATGCTACTACTACTACTGTTGTGGCTACTACAATTATTACTACTATTGCTACTACAATTATTACTACTACTGCTACTACCAACACAACTAGTACAACAATGACTACTACTAGTACTACTACTACTATCACAACTACTACTATTACCATAACTGCTACTATTACCACAGCTACTACAATTACTACTACAACAACTGCTACTATTGCTTCTACTTCTATTTCTACTACTACTACTACTACTGCAACTATTGCCACTACTACTGCTACTAGTACTATAAATACTACTATTACTACAACTACTACAACCACAACAACGACTACTACTACAACAACTACAACAACTACTTTAACTACTACAGGAGCAACAACAAAAACTGTTACTACACTATTACTATTACTACTACTACTACTACTATTACTTCCCTTATGACTAGTAGTACTGCAACTGCTACTACAACTACTACTACTGCTACTACTATATCTTATGCTACAACTAATACAATAGTTCCTACTACGACTACCACTGCCACTAGAACTGCTCTTTTGCTACTGGCACTACTGCTAAAAGTATTGCTACAACTACTGTAGCTATTACTACTACTACTACTACTTCTACTTCTAGTACATCTACTACTACTATTGCTCTTACTACTATGACTACTACTAGTACTACTCCTACTATTACTAATGCTACTGCTGCTCCTACAACGGATGCTACTACTATGGCTACTACCAATACAAGTATGACAACTACTACTACTGCTATCGCTATTGCTGCTACTATTACTACTACTACTAGTACCCTTTGTACAACCACTGCTACTGCTATTACATCTACTGCTAGTACTGCTACTCCAGCTCCAACTACTACTTCTATTATAGCTGCTTCTACTACTATTATGGCTACTATAATAGCTACTACTGCTACTACTTCTGCTACTACAACTACTATTACTACTGCTACTACTACTACTACAACAATTACTACTGCTACTAATACTGCAACTACTACAGCTTCTTTATAATACAACTTTTGTTACTCCTAATACTACAACTCCTTCTACTACTACTACCATTGCTGCTACTACTGCTGCTGCTATAGCTATAGCTATTACTACTACTTCCCCAATTTCTAATACTTTCGCAACTACTACTACATTGGCTACCATGACTATTACTACTACTACTACTCCTACTAC
>RXID01016600.1:0-75239 GCA_005019695.1 Trichopus zeylanicus subsp. travancoricus
CTACTATCTACTTTTCTTACTTGTGACTGCTGCTAGCTACAACATTACAACCTACAACTATGAACTATGGGCTGCTAAGTGCTTCCACTACTGCAACTATTGCTACTATTGTTGTTGCCACTACTATTCCAACTACTACTACTACTTCTATTTTGACTAGTACTACTACAAGAACAACTACTACTACAGCTTCTCCCCCTACTACTACTTCTGCTACTACTACAACAACAACTACTAATATTATTACCACTACTACTGCTGCTGCTTCAATGACTACTACTACTGCTACTACTTCCTCTACTTTCGCTGCTACTATGACTACTTTGACTACTACTTACACTTCTGCAACTACTACTACAACAACTTCTACTACTACAACAACAACTACTACTATGATTACTACTTCTGCGACTACTATTTTTGTTGCTACTAATGCTACTGCTACTACCATAATTGCAACTACTCCTGTTACTACTATTAATACTTCTACTACCACTACTGCTACTACTACTAGCACTACTATGCTGACTACTATACCTACAACAACTTTTGCTAATATTACAACAATAACAAATTACTACTCCTACTGTTGTAGCAACTAGTACTACTACAACTACTACTAATACTACAGCTACTACTGTTGCTGCTACTATTACTGCTACTACTACTATTACAACTACTACTATTTTTGCTGCTACTACTATGTGGCTATAGCTACTACAACCTCTCCTCCTCCTCCTCCTCCTACTACTACTACTATTACTACTACTACCAGTACTACTACTGCTTCTCCTCCTCCTCCTACTGCTACTACACTACTACTACTGCGACTACTAGAATTATTACAAGTAATGCTACTGCTGCTACTACTATCACTACTACTACTATAGCTGCCGCTACAACTACTACAAGTGCTACAGTTGTTGCTACTACTACTACTACTACTATAACTATTGCTACTATAATGACTACTACAGTAACTACTACTACTACTACCATTTTTGTTGCTATGAGTATAATAACTACTACCTCTCCTACTATAATTACCGTAGCTACTACTACTCCTACTCCAACTAATACTACTTCTGCTACTATTACAATTGCTAGTAGTCATATTACTACTACCATTATAACTACTACTACTTCTACTGCTATTGCAACTACTTCTATTACTACTACTGCAACTGCTACTACTGCTACTACTACTACCACTTCTTCGATAGCCACTTTAATTACTACTGCTGCAATAACACTACTACTACTATTGCTTCTACTACTACTGCTACTACTGTTACCGTTGCAACAACAATAAGAATAACTACTACTAGTAGTAGTTATAGTAGTAGTATTAGTAGCATCAATAGTAGTAGTTGTTGTTGTTGTTGTAGTAGCAGTTGAAGATGGAGAAGAATAGTAGTAGCAGCAGCAATAGTAGTAGTAGTTATAGTGATAGCAAAAATAGTTTTAGGTGTAGTACTAGGAGTAGTAGCAGAAGTAGTAGTCAGTAGAAGTAATAGTAGTAGTCATAATAGTACCATTAGTAGTGGCAGTAATAGTAGTAACGGTAGCAGTAGTAGTTGAAGTAGAATTAGCAGCGGTAGTAGTGGTAGTAAGCGAAGTTGTAGAATAATTGGTATTAGTTATAGTAGTAAGGGAAGTTGTAGTAGTAGTAATAGGAGTAGTTATAGTGGAAGTGGTAGTAGTGGTGGTAGTAGTGGTGGTAGTAGTAGTAGTAAAAGTAGTGGTGAAAGTAGTAGTAGTAGTAAAAGTAGTGGTGAAAGTAGTAGTAGTACAAGTAGTGGTAGTAATAGTCATCATAGTAGTGGTAGTAATAGTAGTAGTAGTGTTGGTAGTTATAGTAGCAGTAGTAGCAATAGTATTGGTAGCTATAGCAGTACTATTAGTAGTAGTAGTAGTAGTAGCAACAATTGTAGCAATAGCTGCGGTAGTAGTATGGGTAGTAGTAGTAATAGTAGTAGTAGTATTAGGAGTAGCAATAGTAGTAGTAGTTCGAGATGTTGAGCAGTAGCAATAGTAGTAGCAGTAGTAGTAGAAGTGGTGGTGGTGGTGGTGGTGGTAGTAATAGTGGTAGCAGCAACAACAGTAGTATTAGCTGGAACAACAGTGCTAGTAGCAGTTGCAACAATTGTAGTAGTAGTATTTGTCATAGTAGCAGTTGTAGAGACAGTAGTGACAGTAGTAGCAATAATAGCAGTAGTAGTAGTTATAGTAGTATTAGTAGCAATAGTACTAGCATTAGTCGTAGTTGTACTAGTTGTAGCATAAGGTGCAGTAGAAGCAGTAGTAGAACTCATGGTAGTTGAGATGGTAACACTTGTAGTGATAGTAGCATTTGTAGCAGTTGTAGCAATATTATTGGTAGTAATAGTATTAGCACTAATAGCAGTAGTAAAAGTACTAGCAACAGTAATAGTAGTAGTAGCAGTAGTACTAGTAGTAGTAGTAGCTATAGCAGAAGAAAAATTAGTAGCAATAGTAGTTGTAGTAGTTGTAGTAGAAAAAGTAATAGTAGAAGCACTAGCAGCAATAGTACTAGTATTAAAAGTTGTAGAATTAAAATAAGCAAATGTAGTATAAGTATTCATATAGGTAGTAGCAATAGTAGTAGCAGTAGTAGTAGTGGTAGTAATAGTAGTAGTAGTAGTCATAGTTGCAGTAGTAATAGTAGTGGTAGTAGTAGAAGTAGTTGTAGTAACTATTATTGTTGTTGTTGTAGCAGTATTAACAACACTAGTGGTAGTTGTAGTAGCAGTAGCAGCAGCAGTAGTAGTTGTAGCAGTCATACTAATAGTGGTAGCAGTGGTAGTAGTAGTAGCAGTCGTAGGAGTAGTAGCTACTTTATTAGTAGTAGGAGTAGTACTAGAAGTTGCAATAGTAGTAGTAGGAGAAATGGTATTACTAGTATTAGCAACAATAGCAGTAGTAGCAGTAGTTGTAGTTGTAGCATTAGCTGCAATAGTAGTAGTAGTAGTCATAATAGTAGTAATAAAACAAGTTATAGTAGTCGTAGCAGTAGTAGTACTACTACTAGTAGTAGTAGTTGCAGTTGGAGCAGCCACTGTAGTTGTAGTAGTAGTACTAGCAGTTGTACTAGTAGTGAAAACAATAATAGTAGTAGCCATAGTGGTAACAGTAGCAGCAAGAGTAGCAACAGTAGTAGCAGCTGTAGCAGTACTAGTTGGAGTAGTGTCAATAGTTGCAATAATAGTAGTTGTAGTATTAGTTGTAGTAGTAGTAATATTAGCAGAAGTACTAGTAGTTGTAGTTGTAGCAGTAGTAGTATTATTATTACTAGTAGCTATAGTAGAAGTTGTAGCAGGAGTAGCAGGGATAGTAGTTGCAGTAATAGTAGTAATGGTAGTAGGAGTAATAGTTATAGCAGAAGTAGCAGTAGTAGTAGTCGTACTAGCGATAGTAGTAGCAGCAGTAGCCGTCGTTGTTATTATAGTAGTAGTAGTATTAGTTGTAGCTATAGTAGGAGTAGTAGTAACAGTATTAGCAGTAATAGTGGAAGTAGCAAATGTAGTAGTAGTAGGAGTAGAAGAAGCACAAGTTGTAGCTTTAGCTATAGTAGTATGGTAAGTGGTTGGAGTAGCAATAGTTGTTGCAGTAGTATTAGTAGTAGTAGTGATAGCTATAGTTGTAGTTGCGGTAGTAGTAGTAGTAGTGGTAATAGAAGTAGTAGTAGTAGTAGTAGTAGGAGTAATAGTAATAATAGTAGTAGGAGTAATAGTAGTAATAGCAGTAGGAGTAGCACTAGCAGTAGTAGTAGTTGTAGCAGTAGTAGCAGTAGTAGAAGTAGTAGTACTAATAGTAGCATTAGCAGTAGCCATAGTAGTCGTGGTAGCTATAGTTGTTGCTACAGTAGTTGTTGTAGTAGTAGGAGTAGCAGTAGTAGTAGTCATGGTAGTGGCAGCAGTAGTTGTTATTGTAGAAGCAGTCATTTCCGTAACAATACTAGTTGCAGAAGTAGTCGAAGTAAAGGAAGAAGCAATAATTATTGTAGCACTAGTAGTAGTAGTAGCAATCATAGTACTAGTAGAAGGGATAGTAGTATTAGTTGTAGTACTATTAGTACGAAGAAAAGTAGTAGTTGCAATAGTAATAGTAGTAGCTGTTGTAGTAGCGATAGTAATTGTAGTAGTAGTAGTAGCAGTAGCTAGAGTTGCAGTAGTAGTAGTGGTAGTGCTAGTGTAGTAGCCATTGTAGTAGCTGTAGTATTAGCAGTAATAGTAGTAGTAGTAGGAGCACCAGTAGCAGTAGTAGCAGCGGTAGTAGTAGAAGTAGTAATGGTAGTAGTAGAAGTAGTAGTGGAACTAGTAGTACTAGTGGTAGCATCTATTGTAGTAGCAGTAGTACTTGTCATACTAGTAGTGTTAGTTGTAGAAGCAATAGTAGTATTAGTAGTAATTTTAGTAGTTGTAGTAGTAGTAGCAGTAGTTGTTGGAGCTACAGCAGCATTAGTAGTAGTAGAAGTAGTATTAATAGTAGTAGTAGTAGCAATAGTAGTACTTCTAGTACTAGCAGTAGTTGTAGTTGCAGTAGTAGTAGTCGTTGTAGTAGTTGCAGCTATAGTAGTGGTAGTTGAAGCACTTGCACTAGCACTAGCAGTAGTAGTAGCAGCAGTAGTAGTGGTAGTGCTGCTAGTAGTAGTAGTAGTATCAGTAGCAGCGGTCGCAATAGTTGTAGTAGTAGTAGTATTAGTATTAGTAGTAGTAATAATAATAGTAGTAGCAGTACTAGTAGTAGGATTAGTAGGAGTAGAGTAGTAGTAGCAGTACCCGTAATAGCAGCAGCAGTAGTAGTAGCTATAGCAATAGTAGTAGGAGTAGTAGTAGTTGTAGTAGCAGTAGTGTCACTAGTAACAGTAGTAGTGATAGTAGTAGTAGCAGTAGTATTAGCAAAAGTAGCAGTAGTTGTAGTTGGAGTTGTAGTATTAGTATTAGTATTAGTAGTAGTCGTTGTAGACATTGTAGCAAAAGAAGAAGAAGTAGTAGTAGCAGCAGCAGTAGTAGTAGTAGCAATAGTAGTAACAGTAATAATAGAAGCAGCAAAAGTAGTAGCAGTGGTAGTGGAAGCTGTTGTAGCAGTAGCAGTAGTCGCAATAGTAATAAAAGTCGTAGTAGCAGCAGTAGAAGTAGTAATAGTAGTAGTATTAGCGGTAGTAGTAGTAATAGTAGTAGTAGTTGTCATTGTAGTAGTACTAGTAGTTGTAGTAGGTGAAGTAGCAGTTGTAGTAATAGTGATAGTAGTAGTAATAGTAGCAATAGTAGTAGCAATAGTAGTAGTAGTTGTTGTTGTTATTGTCCTTGTAGTAGTAGTAGTAGTAGCAGCAATAGTAGTATTGGTAGCAGTAGTAGCAGCAGCAACAGCGACAGTGTAGTAATAGTAGCAATAGTACTAATAGCAGCAGTATTCCTAGCAGAAATTATAGTACTATTAGTAGTAGTAGTTGTTGTTGGAATACCTGTAGAGTAGTTGTAGTGAGATTACTATTCGTATTAATAGGTGTAGGAGTAGAAGTAGTAGGAAAAATGGTAGAAGTAGTAGGAGCAGTAGTAGTAATAGTAATTTTAGTAGAAGAAGTTGTAGTAGTAGTAGCAATTTAATAGGTGTAGTAGTTGTAGTTGTAATAGTAGTAGTTGTTGTTATTGTTGTTGTTGTTGAGGTAGTAGTAGTAGTTGTAGCAATATCGGTAGTAGTGGTGGCAGAGGTAGCTACGGTAGTTGTAGTGGAAGTTGTAGTAGTAGTAGAAGTCATAGTAGTAGTAGTAATAGTAGTTGTTGTTGTAGTAGTAGTAGTAGGATTAGCAGAAGTAGTTGTTGTTGTAATACTAGTAGCAATAGCAGTATTAGTTGTGGTCGGAGTAGTAGTAGTAGTGTTAGTAGAAGTTGTAGTAGTAGTAGAACTAATCGTAGTAGTTGGAGGAGATAGAGGAGTAGGAGTTGTAGTAGGAATAGGTGTAGGAGTTGGAGTAGTAGTTGTAGTAGTACTCGAACTAGTAGTAGTAGTTGAAGTAATAGTTGTTGTAGTAGTAGTAGTACTAATAGTACTAGTAGCAGTTGTAGTGGTGGTGGTAGTAGTAGTAGCAACAACAGCAATTACATAACTAGCAGGAGTAGTTGTAGTGGATGAAGTAGCAGTAGTAAGTTGTAGTAGTAGTACAAGTGGTGGTAGTAGTGTTAGTAGTTGTTGAAGAAGTAGTCGTAGGAATAGTAGTAGTGGTAGTAGTAGCAGTCGTAGCAGAAGTAGTAGTAGCAGTAGCAATAGAAGTACTAGTAGTAGCAGTTGTTGTAGTAGTAGCAGCAACAGTAGTAGTAGTTGTAGCAGTATAGTAGCAACAGAAGCCACAGTAGTAGTAGTAGTAGCAGCTGCAGCAGTAGTAGTAATAGTAGTAGTAGTAGTAGTAGCAGCAGTAGTAGTAATAGTAGTAGTAGCAGCAGTAGTAGCTATAGTCATAGTAGTGGTAGTATTCGTGGTGGTGGTACCAGTAGATGTAGTACAATTGTAGCAGTAGTGGGAGTAGCGGTAGTAGTGGCAACAGTAGCAGTAGCAGCAGTAATAGTTGTAGTACTAGCACTAGAAGTAGTAGTAGCAGTGGTTGTAGTAGGAGAAGTAGCTATAATGGTAGCAACAATAGTAGTAGCAGAAGTAGGAGTGGTAATGGAAGTAGTAATAGTAGTAGTAGTAGTATTAGCAATAGTAGCAGTAGTCGTAGTTGTTGTAGTAGTAGTACTAGTAGGAGCAGAAGTAGCAATGATAATTTAGTGACAGTAATAGTAGTAGCAGTAGTAGTAGTACTAGTCGTGTTTGCAATAGCAGTAGCAGCTACAATAGTAGCAGTAGTTGTTGTAGTAAAAGTTGCAGAAGAAGTGATAGCTAAAGTTGTAAAAGTAGTAGTAGTACTATTAGCAGCAATAATTATAGTAGTTGTAGTAGTTGTAGTATTACGAGTAGTAGCACCAGTAATTGTAGTAGTAGTAGTAGTTGAAGTAGAAGTTGTACTGGCAGTAGTAGAAGGATTAGTAGTTGTAATAGTTGTAGTAGATGTTGTTGAATCAGCACAAGTAGTACTAGTAGTAGCAATTGCAGTATTAGCAGTTGTAGAATTAGTTGAAGTAGTAGCAGTGAAATTATTAGATGTAGTAGTCATAGTCATAGTAGCAGTAGTAGTAGCAAAAGTAGCAGTAGCAACAGTAGTTGTAATAGTAAAAGAAGTAGAAGTCTAGTGGCAATGTAGTAGCAGTACTTGTAGTAGTTATAGCAGAAGTAGACCAATAGTAACACCAATAGCAGTAGTTGTAAAAGTAGTAGTAGAAGTAATAGTAGTTGTTATAGTAGTCGTGGGATTAGTTGTTGTTGTTGTAGGAGAAGTAGTAGTAGTAGCAGTAGTAGTTGTTGTAGTAGAAGTACTAGTAGTAGTATTACTAATAGTAGTAGTAGCAAAAGTAGCAGTTGTAGAAGCAGTAGTAGTACTATCAATAGTAGTAAAAGCAGCAGTAGTAGTAGCTGTACTAGAATTAGTACTAATAGTATTAGTAGAAGTAGCAGTACTAGCAATTGTACTAGCAGTATAAGTAGCTGTAGCTGCAGCAATTGTAGCAATAATAGTAGTAGTAGAAGTAGTGTCGTAGCAGCAGCAATACTAGAAACAGTAGCAGTAGTAGCAGCAGTAAAAGCGGTAGCATTACTCATTGTAGCAGTAATAGTCATAGTAGGAGAAGTAGTAGTAGTGGTAGCAGTAGTAGTAGGAGTAGTAGTACTACTACTACTGATAGTTATAGTAGTATAAGTAGTAGTAGGAGTAGCATTTTAGCAGTAGCTGTTGTAGTAGTAGTAGTAGGAATAGTAGTAGCAGAAGTGGTAGTTGTAGTAGTAGTATTAATAGTAGTATTATTTGTTGTAGTAGTAGCATTAGTAGAAGAAGTAGGAGCAGTAGTAGTCTTAGTAGTAGTAATAGTAGTAGTAGTAGGAGTGGTACTACAAGTAGCAGTAGTAGCAGTAGTAGTAGCCGCAGCATCAACAACAACAGCAGCAGCAGCAGCAGTGGTCGTAGTAGTAGCAACAGTAGTTGTGGAAGTGGTAATAGTTGTAGCAATAGTAGTCGCAACAATACTCACAGTAGTAGTAGTTCTTGTACTAGTACTAGTAGTCTTCGCAGTAGTATTAGGAGGAGGAGAAGTAATAGTAGTAGCAGTAGTAGTAGTATTGGTAGTAGTTGTGAAAGTTGTAGTGTAGTAGTAATAATAATAGTGATAATAGTAGTAGTAGTTGTAGCGGTAGTAGTACTAGCAGCATTAGTGGCAAAAGTAGCAGTAGTTGTCACAGTAGTAGAAGTAGTAACAGTAGTTGTAGCATCAGTAGCAATAATAGTTGTAGCATCAGTAGCAATAATAGCGGTAGTAGTAATAGTAACAGCATTAGTAGTTGAAATATCAGTCATAGTAGTGGTAGCAGTAGTAGTTGTAGTTGCCGCAGTAGGTGAAGTAGCAGTTGTAGCAGTCTAGCAATAGTAGCTGCAGTAGTAGTGTTAGTAGTAGTAGTAGCCGTAATAATTGTAGCAACAATAGTAGTAGCAGCAGTATTAATAGTCATAGTAGCAATACTTGTAGTAGGAGTGGTCAGTGTAGAAAAAGTAGTAACAGTGGAAGTTGTAGTTGTAGTAGTGGCAGAGGTGGTAGCAATAGTAATACTAGTAGCAGAAGTAGTAGTGGCAGCACTTGTAGCAGTTGCACTAGTAGAAGTTGTAGTAGCAGTAGTAGTACTAGTAGTTTAAGCAGTAGCAGTAGTCGCAGCAGAAGTGGTAGTAGTAGTAGCGGTAGTAAAAGTAGTAGATGAAGTTATAGCTGAAGTTGTAATAGTCATAGTAGTAGTACTAATACCAGCAACAGCTGTAGTAGTTGTAGTAGTCGCAATATTAGGAGTAGTGGCACTAGTAGTAGTAGCAGTAATAGCACCAATTTTAGTAGTAGTAGTAGCAGTAGTAGTAGTTGAAGTAGGAGTTGTAGTGGCAGTAGTAGAAGGATTAGTAGTCATAGTAGCTATAGAAGATTTTGTTGAATCAGCATAAGTAGTACGAGTAGTAGCAACTGTAGTATTAGCAGTTGCAAAAGTAGCTAAAGTAGTAATAGTGAAATTATTAGATGTAATAGTCATAGTCATAGTAGAAGTAGTAGTAGCAGAAGTAGCAGCAGCAATAGTAATTGTAATGGTACAAGAAGTAGAAGTCTAGTAGCATTGTAGTAGCATTACTTGTAGTAGTTGAAGGAGAAGTCGACCGGTAGTAGTACAAGTAGTAGCTGTAGTAGTACAAGTAGTAATAGAAGTAACTATAGTTGTTGTAGTAGCAGTGGGATTAGTTGTTGTTGTTGTAGGAGAATAAGTAGTAGTAGCAGTAGTAGTTGTTGTAGTAGTGGCACTAGTAATAGCAGTAGTAGCAAAAGTAGCAGTTGTAGAAGCAGTAGTAGTACTATCAGTAGTAGTAGAAGAAATAGTAGTAGCAGTTGTACTAGAAGTAGTAGTAATAGTATTAGTAGAAGTAGTAGTACTAGCAATTGTACTAGTAGTAGAAGTAGCTGTAGCTGCAGCAATTGTAGAAATAATAGTCATAGTAGTAGTAGAAGTAGTGTCGTAGCAGCAGCAATAGTAGAAGTAGTAGCAGTAGTAGTAGCAGTAAAAGTGGTAGCATTACTCATTGTAGCAGTAATAGTCATAGTAATAGTAGTAGAAGTAGTAGTAGTACTAGCAATAGTAGGAGTGTAGTAGTAGAAATCATAGTAGTAGTAGTACTACTACTTGTAGTTATAGTAGCAGAAGTAGTAGTAGGAGTAGCATTTTAGCAGTAGCAGTTGTAGTAATAGTAGGAATAGTAGTAGCGGAAGTCGTAGTAGTAGTATTATCAATAGTAGTAGTATTTGTTGTAGTAGTAGCATTAGTAGCAGAAGTTGTTGTAGTAGTAGTATTAGTAGTAGTAATGGTAGTAGTAGTAGGAGTAGTACTACAAGTAGTAGTCGTAGCAGCAGCATCAACAATAGCAACAACTGCAGTAGCAGCAGTAGTTGTAGCGGTAGTAGTGGTCGTAGTGGTAGCAACAGTAGTTGTGAAAGTAGAAATAGTTGTAGCAATAGTAGTCGCAACAATAGTCACGGTAGTAGTTGTTGTTGTACTAGTACTAGTAGTATTAGCATTGTTAGTAGTTGTAGTACAGTAGTATTAGTAGTAGGAGGAGGAGGAGGAGGAGTAGTAGTAACAGTAGTAGCAGTAGTACAGGTAGTAGTTGTAGAAGTTGTAGTGTAGTAGTACTAATAGTAGTGGTAGTAGTAGCATTAGTTGTAGTGGTAGTTTTACTAGCAGCATTAGTGGCAAGCGTAGCAGTAGTTGTCGCATTAGCAGAAGTAGTAGCAGTAGTTGTAGCATCAGTAGCAACAGTAGTGATAGTAGTAATAATAGCAGCATTAGTAGCAGAAGTAGCAGTCATAGTAGTGGTAGCAGTAGTAGTTGTATTTGTCGCAGTAGCTGAAGTAGCAGTTATAGCAGTCTAGTAGTAGCAGCAGCAGCAGCAGTAGTAGCAGTAGTAGTAGTCGTAATAATTGTAGCAACAATAGTAGTAGTAGTAGTAGTATTAATAGTCATAGTAGCAATACTTGTAGTAGCAGTGGTCGTAGTACCAAAAGTTGTATCAGTGGAAGTAGCAATTGTAGTAGTGGCAGAGGTGGTAGCAATAGTAAAACTAGTAGCAGAAGTAGTAGTAGTAGCAAAAGTAGTAGAAGTTCTAGTAGTAATATTGGTATTAGCAGTGGTGGTAGTAGTAGTCGCATTAGTAGTTGTAGCAGTTGTAGCAGTTGAAGTAGTAGAAGTTGTAGCAGTAGTAGTAATCATGGGAGTGGTGGTGGTAGTAGTAATAGTAGTTATTGTTGTTGTTGTTGTAGGAATAGTAGCAGTAGTAGTTGTCGTAGTAATTTTAGTGGTAGTTAAATTAATGGTAGCAGTAATGGCAGTAGTAGCGGTAGTACTTATTGTTGTTGTTGTAGTAGTAGTTGTAGAAACAGTAGCAATAGTAGCAGTAGTAGTTGAAGTAATAGTAGTAGTAATAGTCGTTGTTGTAGAAGTAGTTGTAGTGGTAGTCGAAGAAGTAGTAGCATTAGTAGCAGTAGTAGCAGCAGCAGTCGTAGCAGTAGTAATAGAACTAGAAGTAGTAGTAGTAGTAGTGGTGGTCATAGTAGTTGTTGTAATACTAATAGTAGTACTAGTAATACTAGTAGTAGCAGTAGTAGTAGTTGCTGCAATAGAATTAGTTGTAGTAGTAGTAGTAGTAGTAGCAATAGTAGTAGCAGTGGTAATTGTAGAAGGAGAAGTAGTAGTAGTAGCAGTAGCAGTAGTTGCAGTGGTAGTAGTATTAGTAGTTGCTATATTAGTCCTCGTAGTAGTAGCTATAGCAGTTGTATTTGTAGTAGTTTTAGCAGCAACTGTAGTAGTTGTAGCAGTGTTAGTAGCAATTGTAGTAGCAGTAGCAGTAGTCGCAATAGTAGTGGTAGTAGCAGTAGTATTAATAGTAGTAGTAGCGGCAAAAATTGTAGCTGCAGTAACTAAGTGGCAGCAGTCATAGCAAAAGTAATAAAAATAGTAGTAGTAGGTAGACATTACTGCAGCATTAGTAGTAGTAATTGTAGTATTAGTAGTAGTTGCAATAGTACTAGTAGGTGCAGTAATAGTGATAGTAATAGTAGTAGTAGTGTTGGTGGTAGTCGTACTAGTAGTAGTAATTGTAGTAGTTGTAGTAATAATAGCTATAGTAGTAGTAATCACAGTAGTTGTAGTAGTAGTCATAGCAGCATTAGTAGTAATAGTAGTAGTAATCGTAGCAGCACTAGCAGCAGTAATAGCAGTAGTTGTAACAGTAGTACTATTAGTGGTAGTAGTAAAGGTAGTTGTATTTATAGCCATAGTACTAGTAGGAATAGTTGTAGTGATAGTCGTAGTAGAATTAGTAGTCATTAAAGTTAAAATAGTAGTATTAGTAGTACTAGTAGAAGCAGCATTAGGAGTTGGAGAAGTTGTAGTAGTAGTAGTACCTACATTAGTAATAGTAGTATTAGTAGTATTAGTAATAGTTGTAGTAGTCATAGTAGTAGTAGTTGTTGTTGTTGTTGTTGAAGTAGAAGTAGTAGCGAAAGTTGGAAGTCGAAGTTGCAGTAGAAGTAACAGTAGTTGTAATAGTATTAGATGCAGTAATAGTAGTCGAAGTAGAAGTTGTAGGAGTTGTTGTTGTAGTAGAAGTGGCAGTAATAGAAGAAGTAGTAATAGTTGTAGTAGTCATTGTAGTTGCAACAGTAGTAGTAGAAGTAGTAGCAGAAGTGGTAGTAGTAGTAGCAGTAGCGGTCGTGCAATCCATACTAGTAGTAGAAGTAGTAACAGAAGTCGTAGTAGTAATAGCATTAAAAGTTTTCGCAAAAGTATAAGTAGTATTAGTAGTAGTAGTAGGATTAACAACAACGGTAGTTGTAGTAGAAGTTGTAGTAGTAATAGTAGTAGCAGTAGGGGTAATAGAAGTAGGACTAGTAGTAGCAATAGCAGTAGTAATAGTAGCAACAGTAGTAGTAGGAGTAACAATAGCGGTATAGGTAGTACAAGTCATAGTTGTAGCAGTAGTAGTTGGAGTATTAGTATTAGCAAGAGAGGTTATAGTAGTAGTAGCAATAGGAGTAGTACTTGTGGCAGCAAGAGCCACAGTCATAGTGGTAGCAGTAGTAGTAGTTGATGTTGGAGTAGTAGTTGTAGTAGTAGCAGTAGCAGTGGGAGTACTAGTAGCAGTATTGCAACTTAGTAGTAATAGTAGTAGAAGTAATTGTAGCAATAGTACTAGTAAGAGTAGTAGTAGTAGTTCTAGTATTAGTAGCAATAGGTGTAGTAATATAAGTAATATTAGTAGTATTAGTAGTAGAAGTAGTAGTAGTAATATTAGTAGTAGCAGTAGTTGTTGTTGTATTGGTAGTTGTAGTTGTAGTAGGAGAAGTCATAGTAGTAGTGGTAGTAGTAGTTGTAGTAGTAGCAGTATTAGTCGAACTTGTAATAGAAGAAGTAGTAGTCGTGGTACTAGTAGTAGTAGTAATATTAGTAGGAGTAGTTGTGGTAGCAGTAGGAGTACTAGTTGTAGTAGCAATAGTGGCAGTAGAAGTACTAGTAAAAGTAGTAGTAATAGTAGTAGTAGTAATAGCAACAATAGGAGTTGTTGTAGTAGTATTGTAACAATAGGAGTAGTTGTTGTAGTAGTCGTAGTGGTAGTTGTTGGAGTATAGCAATTCTTGTAGTAGTTGTGGTGGTAGTAGTATAGTAGTAGTAGCTGTATTAGTAATAGTAGAGGTAGTAGCTGTAGCATTAGCAGCAGCAACAACAGCAGCAGTAGTAGTAGGAGTAGGAGTAGTCATAGTAGTAGTAGTAGCAGGAGTAGTAGCAATTGTAGTAGTAGTAGCAGTTGTACCAGTTCAGAAGTAGTAGCAGTAGTAGTACTAATAGTAGCAGTTGTTGTAGTAGTAGTAGTTGTTGTTGTTCTATTAAAAGTACCAGTAATATGAGTAAGTAGAAGTAGCAGTAATACTAGCAATTGAATTAATTTTAGGCACTATTTTAGGAGTAGGAGTTGTAGTAGTAGTAGTATTAGTAGTAGTAGTAGTAGTATGAGTAGCAGTACTAATAGTAGTACTAGTTAAAGCAATAGTAATAGTAGTTGGTAGTAGCAGTAGTAATAGTTGTAGTAGTACTAGCAATAGAAACAATTACAGAAGTAGCACTGTTAGTAGTTGTAGTAGTAATAGTAGTAGTTGTTGTTGTTATAGTAGTAGTGGTAGGAGTAGTTGTAATAGTAGTAGTCGTATCAGTAGCAATAGTAGTAGTAATGGTAGCAGTAGCAGTAGTAGTAATGGTAGCAGTAGCAGTAGTAGTAGCTGTAGCTATAATACTATAAAAAGTAGTAGTAGTAGTATCACTAGTGGTACTAATAGTAGTACTAGTAAAAGCAACAGTAATAGTAGTTGGTAGTACCAGTAGTAATAGTTGTAGGAGTACTAGCAGTAGAAATAATTATAGAAGTAGCACTGTTAGTAGCTGTAGTAGTAATAGTAGTAGTTGTTGTTGTTGTAGAAGTAGTGGTAGTAGTTGTAATAGTAGTAGTAGTCGTATCAATAGCAGTAGTAGTAGTAATAATAGTAGCAGTAGCAATAGTAGTAGCTGTAGCTACAATAGTATGAAAAGTAGTTAAGAACAGCAGTAACAGTAGTTGTAGTAGTAGTAGGAGTAGTACTGATAGTTGTAGAAGTAAAAGTTGTAGTAGTATAATTTATAGTGGTAGTAGTAGTTGTTGTTTCTCTTCTTCTTGTTGTTGTTGTAGTAGTATAACTAATAGCTGTCAAAGGGGTAGCAGTAGGAATAGTAATAATAGCAGCAGCAAAAGTAGTAGTAGTAGTAGTAGCAGTAGTATTAGTAGATATTGTTGCAGTAATAGCAGTACTACTCCTACTACTACTGCTGCTATTAGTACTACTAGTACTATTGAAATAGCTACTATTATCGCCATTTCAACTATTACTACTAGTAATACGAACACAACAGCAGCTACTACTACAACTACTACTATAACTATTACTACTACTATCGCCACAACTACTACTGTTACTACTCCTACTATTACAAGTACTACTACTATTACTAATACTAACACTACAAGAACAACTACTACTCCTTCTAATACTCCTAAATCTACAGCTACTACTACTCCTCCTCCTCTTACTACTACCGCTACTACTATTGCGACTGCCACAAAAACAACTACTACTATTACTACTACTACTCCTACAACTACTACTATGAGTACTACTACTACTACTACTACAATTGCTACTACTACCACTTTTACAACTTGTCCTACTACTAGGACAACTCCAATTACTACTACTACAACCAATACTACTACTACTACTACTACTATAACTACTACTACAACTCCTACCACTACAACAACTACAACCCCTACTACTACTCCTGCCACAACTACAACTAATACTACTACTACTACTACTCCAACTCCTACTGTTACTAGTACATCTACTACTACTACCACTGCTATTACTACTACCACTAATACTACAACTACTACAACTAATACAACAACTACTGCTACTATTTCTACTGCTACAAATACTACTATTACAGTTATTGCTTCTGCTACTACAACAAAACAACAACTATTGCTACTACTGATACTACAATTGTAACTACTACTTCTACTGCTATTATTATGAATACTACCACCACTACTACTACTAATACTACTATAAATCCTACTACTACTATTGCTGATACTACTGCTACTACTACTACTTTTGCTGCTACTACTACTGGTTGCATTATTACAACTGCTACAACTACTACTTCTACTAGTACTGCTTCTATTATAGGTACTATTGCATTTGCTGCTACTATTACTACAACTCCCACTACTATTACTACTACTGCAACTACTTCTATTACTGCTGCTACTGCTACTACTACTACTATGACTACTACTATAGCAGCTATTACTACTATGGCTGCCGCTGCTACCATTACAACTGCTACTGCTACTGTTACTACAAGTATTACTTCTACTACTATGATTACAACAACTGTCGGTACTACTGCTACTGCTAATACTATTCCCGCTACTTTTCTTATAACTACTACTACTACTATTGCTCCTCCTACTACTGTTGCTATTACTATTATTGTTGTTGCTGTTGCTACTACTACCCCTACTTCTACTACTACTGCTGCTTCTACTACTACAACCACTACTAATGCTACTACTTCTACTACTTCCACTACTAGAACAACTGTTACTACTTTTGCTGCTGCTACTACAACTACTCCAATAGTTACTACAACAACAACAACAACTACTACTACTATTACTACAACTACTTTTGCTACAATTGTTGCCACTACTACAACTGTTGCCACTATTACAACTGTTGCCACTACTATAACTACTCCTACTGCTACTACTACTACTAATAATTTTACAACTACTACTACTAGTACTACTACTACTACTAATATAATTGCTACTACTACTACAACTACTACTGCTACTATTATTGCTACTACTACCATTACTATAATAGTAGTAGCAAAAGCAGCAATACTAGTTGTTGTTGTAGTTGTAGGAGAAGTTGTAGTAGTTGTTGTTGTAGGAGTAGCAGTAGAAGTAATTATAAAAGTAGTACTATTAGTAGCTATAGTTGTAATAGTAGTAGTTGTTGTAGTTATAGCAATAGCAGCAGCAGCAGCAGCAGTAGTAGTGGTTCTTGTAGGAGTAGTAGCAGTAGTAGTAGTAGCAATAGTAGTAGCAGCAGCAGTAGTAGTAGATATAGCTATAGTTGTATGAAAAGTAGTTGGAGCAGCAATAATAGTAGTAGTGGTAGTAGGGGAAGTAGCCATAGTAGTAGTAGTGGTAGTAGTAGTAGCAACAATAGCTGTTGAACTAGCAACAGCAATAGTAGTAGTAGTAGTAGTACTAGTTGTAATATTAGCAGTTGCTATAGTTCTCATAGTAGTAGTAGTTGTAGGGGAAGTAGTAGTAGTGGTAGTTGCTTAACTTGCAAGAGAAGTAGTAGTACTTGTTGTTGTAGTTGCAGTAAATGTAGTTGTAGAAGTTGTACTTTTAGTATAAATAGTAGCAATAGTAGTAGTAGTAGTAGTAGCAGTAGTCGTAGTAGTAGTAATAGAAGCAGCAGCAGCAGCAGCAGCAATAGCAGTAGTAGTAGAAGCAGTAGTAGGAGCCATGACAGTAATAGTAGTAGTAGTATTAGTAGTTATAGCAGGAGGAGCAGAAATAGCAATCATAGTAGTAGCGGAAGCAGTACAGTAGTAGCAGTTAAATCAGCAGCAGCAGTATTTGTAGAAGTCATGGTAGTAGTAGCAAAAGTAGTAGAAATAGCAATTGTAGTAGTAGTAATGGTTACTGCTACTGTAGAAGCTGTAGAGGTAGCAGGAATAGTAGTATTAGTAGTAGTAGTAAAAATAGTAGTGGTGGTAGTAGTAGTAGTCATGGACATTGAAGCAATAGTTGTAGCAGCAGCAGTTGCAGTGGTGGTGGTGGTGGTAGTAGTAGTAGCAGTAGTAGCAGCAGCAGCAGTAGGAGGAGGAGGAGTAGTAGTAGTAGTTAGTAGTAGTAGTATTAGTAGCTATAGTAATAGCAATGGTAGTAGCAGTTACAGTAGTATAAAAAACATCTGTAGTAGTAGTAGTAGTAGTTGTTGTTGTTATTATTATAGTAGTAGTAGTAACAGTAGTATTAGTAGTAATAGAAGGAGCCACAGTAGTAGTACTAGTAGTAATAGTATTAGTAACTATAGTACCAGTATGAGCAGCAGCAGTAGTAGTAGCTACAGTAGTAATAATAGTATTAGTAGTAGTAGTTGTAGTAGTAGTAGTAATCCTTGTAGTATTAGTAGCTACCTCCACTACTCCTACTATTACTACTACTACTGCTACAACAACTACTACTGCTACTACTATTGCTATTACAACAACTGCCACTACCACAACTACTACAATTACTGCTACTAACACAACTACTACAATTACTACTACTACTACTTCCACTTCATCTTCCTCTTCTTCAACTACTACTCCTCCTCCTATTATAATTAGTACTACTACAACAACTACTATATCAACTACTTATATTGTTACAACTACTACTGCTACTATTACTACTAGTACCACTACTACTCTTACTATAATTATTATTACTACTACTACTATGACTAATACTACAACTACCGCTCCTATTGCTACTGCTACTACAACTACTACTACTATTGCTGTTTCTACTACTGCAACTGCAACAACTACGACTACATATGCTATTACTACTATTAGAACTACTACTACTATGTAACTACTATTACTACTCCTCCTACTACTACTATTAATACTACTATAAATACTAGTCCTGCTATTGCTTATACTACTACTACTACTTATACTACTACTACTGCTACTGTTGCTCGTTTTCGTATTATTGCTACAACAACTATTGCTATAATACTTCTTCTATTACAACTTCTGCTACTACAACAACTCACACTACTACTACTACTGATACAACTACTGCTACTACTACTACTGCCACTACTACTAGTAGTACTACTACTACAACAACTATTACTATTGCGGCTACTGCTGCTACTACTGCTACAGTAACTACTACTTCCAGTGCTAGTACAACTATTATCGCTACTATTGCTACTGCTACTACAACTACTAGTACTTTTCCTACTACTACTACTAGTGCTACTACTACTACTTCTACAACTACTACCAATCCTTCTACTTCCACTACCACTACTACTACTATGACTGTTGCTTCTTTTGTTGCTACTACTGCTGTTGCTATTACTATTACTCCTTCTTCAACTGCTTTAGCTACCACTGCTACTGCAACTGCTGCTGCTGCTGTTGTTGTCGTTAATGTTGTTGTTGGTGCTACTACAGCTACTAGTTCTACTACTGCTGTTGCTTCTACTGCTATGACCACTACTAATGCTACCGCTTCTACTTCTTGCACTACTAGTACTACTCGCACTGCTTTTGCTGCTACTTCTACTGCTACTTCCACTCCTACTACTGCTACTGCTGTAGCTATTACTACCACTGCTACTACTTCTACTACTACTATTGCTATTACTACAAGCACTCCTACTGCTACGACTAGTACTCCTACTAATACTACTACTACTGCTGCTACGACTTCCAGTGCTACTACTATTACTGCTACAGCTACTACTACTACTATTACACCTATTACTACAAATATTATTACTACTACTATTGCTACTAGTAATATTATGACAATTATTGCTACGAGTACTTCTACTACTATTACTACGGTTACTACTACAATAACAACAACTACTCCAACTACAACAATTACTATTGTTATTGTTACTACTATTGCTACTAGCATAACTACTACTATGACTATTGCTGCTATTACTACTGCTACAATAGCTACTATTTCTATTTCTACCCCGATGACTACTCCTACTACTTCTACTACTACTACCACTTCTCCGATTACTACTGTTACTCCTGTAGCAACTCCTATTACAACAAGTACCACGGGTACTACTACTACTACTACTTGTACAGTAACTCCAAATACTACTGCTAATACTCCTACTTCTATTACTGCTGCTACTACTACTACTACTATTATTGCTACTAGTACTTTTACCATAACAATTACTATTGCTTCAACAACAACTAGTACTACCACAACTATTACTACTACTACTACTACTACTTCTACTACTACCACCACCACCACCACAACCTCTACCACGACTACTACTGCTACTACTACTAGTACTAGTACTACTACTATAACTACTACTATAATAACTACTTATACGATTACAACTACTATTGCTACTACCACTACTAGTACCACTACTACAACAATAACTTCTACTACTACTACTACAGCTACTCCTACTACAACTACTACTAATATTACTACTACCCCTAATACTACTACTACAATAACAACTACTACTATTGTTGCTACCTCTGCTACAACTATTATAACTACTACAACTGCTACTACTTTAACTACGACTATTGCTCCTAATACCACTCCTCCACCTCCTCCTCCAACTACTTCTGCTACTACAACTACTGCATCTACTTCTACTACTACTGCTGCTGCTACTGCTGCTGCGACAACAGCTACTATTTCTATTTCTACTCCGATGACTACTACTACTGCTAATTCTACTACAACCACCACTTCTCCTATTACTACCGTTGCTCCAATAGCAACTCCTATTACAACAACTACCACTAGTACTACTACTACTACTTGTGCTACAACTCCAAATACTACTGCTAACACTCCTACTTCTATTACTGCAACTACTACTAATACTACTATTACTGCTACTAGTACTTTTACTATGATAACTACTATTGCTTCAACAAAAACAACTACTACTACCACAACAACAACAACAACAAAAACTATTACTACTACCACCACCACCACGACCACTACTTCTACCACTACTACTACTACTACTACTAGTACTAGTACTACTACTACAAGAACTACTATAACAACTACTTATACTGTTACAACTACTACTGCTACTACCACTACTAGTACCACTACTACAACAATAACTGCTGCTACTGCTACTCGTACTACAACTACTACTAATACTACTACTACACCTAATACTACTACAACAACAATAACTACTGCTATTATTACTATCTCTGCTACTACTATTACTACTGCTACAACTGCTACTACTATAAATACGACTACTACTTCTACTACTACTCCTCCACCTCATCCTACTACTATTTCTGATACTACAACTACTGCATCTTCTTCTACTACTACTACTACCAATTCTGCTACTACAACTATTGCTTCTACTTTTGCTGATGCTACTATTATTGCCTCAAGTACTTCTACTACAATTACTACTACTACTACTACTATAACTACTGCTACCACTACCGCTAGTGCTACTGTTATTACTACTACTATTGCTACTGCTACTACTACTACTACTATCACTACTACTACTACAATGACTACTTTATATTCTACCCCTAAAACTTCTACTAATACTACTACTCCTACTACCACTACTACTACTACAACTATTGCCCGCTCAGAATTCCTAATGCCTATTATCTAGGCCCACTAATGGTGCTGGTACTACAACACCTACTGCTTCACCAACTCCTATTACAACTATTACTACAAGTACTACTACTACGACTAGTACGACTACTACTTATACTTCTACTACTACAACTACTACTACAACTGCTTCGAGAAATACTACTACTTCTACAGCTAGTACTACTACTCCTCCTACTGCTACTCTGCTATTGCTACTGTTACTACTACTTGTAATGCTACTACTTCTGCTACTTCAACTACAATAATATCTTCTACTGCTACAGCTGCAACTCCTCCTCCTCCTCCTACTACTACTACTACTACTTCCACTACTTCTACTACTACTACTTCTACGACGACGATGACTACTACTACTAGTACTTCTAGTATAACTACTACTTGTACTTCAACTACTACTACTGCTGCTGCTACCATTAGTACTACGACTACAACTACTACTGCAACAACTACTTCTACTGTTACTACTCTTACAACAACTACTAGTACTATCGCAACTGCGACTACTAGGACTACTTTTGTTGCTACTACTAGTACTACTACGACTACACCTACTACTACAAATACTACTACTACGACTGCCGCTATTAATATTATTATTGCCACTACTGCTTCTACTATTACTACCACTACTATACTAGTGCAAGTATTAATATTACTTCTCCTACTACTACTATTTTTGCTACTGCTGCTGCTACTACTACTACTACCACTACCACTACTACTACCCCTGTTACCACTTCTTCTACTACTACTGCTACCACTACAACCTCTACTACTATTACTCCTCCTCCAACTACTACTATTACTACTACTACTACTAAGACTACAACTATAGCTACTATAGCAACAACTACTGCGACTACTACTATTATTATGACTACAACTACTACAGCTACTACTATTGCTACCACTCCTACTACAACAACAGCAACAACAGCTACTACTACTACTACTACTACTACTAATACTAGTACAAGAATAACTTCTACTACTACTACTCCAACTACAACTCCTACTCCTATTATTATTCCAAATACTACTACATCGACAACTGCTACTACGACTTTTGCTGCTGCTACTACAACTACTTCTACTACTACTACTTCAACTACTACTACTTTTGCTACTACTACTGCAACTACTACTTCTACTACTATTACTACAACAACTATTACTACTACTACTACTACAACAACAACAACTACAACTATTACTACTACTACAAGCGCTCCTATTGCAAATGCTACCACTATTGCTACTATTGCTACTCTAGATACTACTATTACGGCCACTCCTACTACTGTTACTATTGCTACTATTACTATTCCTATTACCACTCGTACTCCAACACCAACGACTAATAGTAGTACTATTCCTCCTCCATCTCATCCTCCTACTACTACCACAACTACTCCTCCTCCTACTAGTACTACTACTACTACTACAACTCATACCGCCAATCATACTCCAATACCTACTCTTACCACTCCTTTGACATCTATAACTACTACAACAACTACAGCTACTGCTACTACTACTGCAACAACTACCACTTCTACAACTGCTACTGCTACCAGTGCTACTGCTACTACTATTAGTACTACTCCTACAATTACCGCTACTACTCTAGATACTACTATTACGGCCACTCCTACTACTATTACTATTGATAATATTACTACTCCTATTACCACTCATACTCCAACTCCAACTACTACTAGTAGTACTTTTCCTCCTCCTTCTCATCCTTCTACTACTACCACTACTACTACCCTGCTACTACTACTCCTGCTACACTACTCCTCCTCCTCCTACTAGTAGTACTACTACTACTACAACTCGTACCACCAATCATACTCCAATACCTACTCCTACCACTCCTCTGACATCTATAACTACTACAACAACTACAGCTGCTGCTACTACTACTGCAACAACTACCACTTCTACAACTGCTTCCACTACCACGGCTACTGCTACTACTATTAGTACTGCTCCTACAATTATCGCTACTACTCTTCTTCTACTACTACTAGTACTAGAACTACTACTATTACTACTGCTGCTACTACTACTACTTCTGTTACTACTACAACTGCTGCTACTACTAGTCCAACTCCAACTACTACTACTACTCCTACTACAACTACTACTACTACCACTGCTCCAATTACTTTTACTCCTACTCCTACTCTTACTACTACTAATACTACTACTACTAATTTTACTTCCACTAGAACAACAACTATTACTACTACTACAACTCTTGCTCCTACCACTACTACTCCTACTGCAACTATTGCTACTACTACTACTCCTCCTACTACTCATAGTACTGCTAGTACTACTGGTAGCAGTAGTAGTTGTACCACTACTACTCCTCCTCCTACTCCAACTCCTACTACTACTTCTACACCTATGACTATTACTACTGTTACTACAAATACTACTATTTATATGACTATTACTATTACAACTACGACTGCTACTACTACCACTACTACTACTACTCCTCTTACTACTACTTCTACTCTTACTGCTACTTCTACTACTTCTTCTTCTTCGTCTACTACTACTACTACTACTATGACTACTGCTTGTGCTACTGCTACAACAATGACTTCTACTATTACTACTACTGATGCTACCACTAGTAGTACTACTCCTACACCTGTTACTACAAATACTACTACTACAACAACTCCAACTCCAACTCCAATTACTATTACTACAACAACAACAACTACTACTACTACTATTGCTACTACTAATTCTGCTACTATTACTGCTACTACAACAACTACTACAACTGCTACTCCTATTATTGCGATTACTACTACAACAACCAATACTGCTATTGCCACTATTACTACTACTTCTATTGCTGCTACTACTACTTCTGCAACTACTTCTATTGCTACTCCTACTGCTCCTCCTACTATTACTACAACTACTCCTTCTACTATTATGACTACTTCTACTACCCATACTCCTAGACCTACTCCTTTTAATACTACACCACCACCAACAACAACAACTACTACTACTATTTGTACTACTACTACAACTACTATTACAACTACTTCTACTGCTAATACTACTACTGCTGCTATTATAGCCACTACTGCTACTACTCCTACTCCTACAACAACTTCTACTACTGCTGCAGCTAAAGTTGCAACTCCCCTTACTGCTACTACTACTACTATTCCTTCAACAACAAGTACTACTACTACTGCTACTACTATTACAACTAATAGTACTACTGCTACTACAACTACTCATACACCAACTCCTACTCCAAAAGATACACGTACTATTACTTCTGCTACTAGAATTACTACTACACCTAGTATCTCTACTACAACTTCTACTCATACCATTACTAGTAGTAGTACTACTACCACTACTACTATTACAACTATTACTCCTCCTCCTCCTCCTCCTCCTTCTACTACTCCTGCTACTACCACCACCACCACCAGGTGGACCGGGCTTGGATAGAATATAGTGTATGTGTTGTAAAGTAGTTTGGATAGTGTGTAAAGCAGATGCTTCCTTATCTGCTGTAAAGTAGTGGATGTTCTCCATATAAGGGGAACCATATCAGAAGATTGTAACGACCACCCAAGTTTGAAGTGCAATAGTCATCTGTGAGTTTTTTCATATCTTTCTCCTTATTTTCTATTGTTCTTCAAATTTACTTGTTTTCCGCAACCAAACTATTCTGGTATCAGAGCTAGTTCATAAGATATGGCTTTAGCGTAAACACCTTAAAGGTTAGGGTACAATAGGCTCTGGGAGGAAGTAGTGTTCTCACCTGATTTGTTTGTTCTATACCAAGTTAAGACTTGCTTTTATTCCTAGCTTAAAAGTCATGTGTCTAAAAACTTCTGTAAGGCAAAAGGGGAAGGCACTATATTTGGCAGCTAGGGTAATTCTAGTGAAACCCGGAGATGAGCCTGAAGGAAGCAATAAGCACAAGGTTTAGAGTAAGGATATAGGGGTATGTTTGAAACTTGGGAAAAGGCAATCAAGGAATGGTATGAGCATTCTCGAACTTCTAACCTAGAGTACCTTGACCTTGCTTCTACATCTAAAGTCAGTAACAATCACCTATCTCACAATTTGTCTGTAATCTATGACACAACTTGTCTGTCTTCGAAAGTTAATCTAAAAAATTTTAAGCAAATCCTAGAAAAGTGTCAAGACCTTGAAAAAGAGGTCTCTAGGTTAAAGGTTACCCTTAAAAACCTCACTTCTGTAATTTTGGATAATAAGCCTCTAACAAAGCATGAAGTTAGGGAGCTTGTACTTGAAATTGCCAAACAACTAAAGTTGGCTAAAAGCGAAGTCCTAAGGCTTTCTGAGGATCTAAGCAAGAAACTTGATCGGGTGGAAAATCTTCTCCACCAGATTGAGCGTTGGACCTCTGCATGAGCAACTACGTCATCACAAGAAACACACAATCATACTGGGAGGCCATTCAAGCTACAGATCCTATTGAATCCCCCGTTGTAGGCTTTGCAAAGCCTAATGACTGCCAGGGAGCTCTATCCAGCACTGCTGCTACTATTAAGCAAAATAATACACAACTACAGCTTTTAGTGCAGATTGTTGAAGCCCTGAAGGACATCCAGACTGACCTTAAGACTCTAATTGAGCAGACAAGGAAGGGAGGCTCTAGCTCATCATCAACGATCCCTGATTCTCTTATTGAAAAGCTTCAAGGCCTAACTCCTGGAGTACCAGCAAAGCCAAAGGAGACTTTAAAGGGAGGCTAAGTGTTTTCGAAGATCCTTTTCAAATACTTGAAGAAGAAAAAGGAAAGCTCAAGAACTGATGGCATCACGGACTAACACCCAGATAGTCCAGGAGGAACCATCTACTTCTTCACCTCTTTTTGAAGATCAAATTTGGGGATACCGGTGGAATCAAAGGCATCTCCATATTGCTCAGCAAACAGCAAGGAGGATGGGCAGATTCCTTACGGGGAAAAGCACCTTGCAACACACACTGGAGCAACAGATTGACCCTCAAACTCAATTGAGGTTATCTATGCAGGAACGGGCTACCATAGTCCCTGTGGAGGTTCTATATCACTCAATAAGGGATGAGATCCACCACAGAGTTTATAGGCATAGATCGGAGGAAGCAATTCTATGCACTGATAATAACCAGGTGGACCGGGCTTTCATCCAGGAGGAAAGCTATAACCAGCTACAAAGAAGCGGGATGCAATACATCCACCTCGGAGTATTGCAACTACGAATTCTGATTCTTCACCGACAAGAAGAAGGTACAATGGCTTTAATTATTTTTCAGGATAATCGGTGGATAGGTGATCAAGCTATACTTGCAGCTATGGAGTTTGACCTAACTAGGGGAAGCCAGCTTGCCTATGTTACCCCTGATACTATGCTAATGATTGGAGATTTCTACAGAAATATCCAGGTTTCTATCTTAACCAAGGGATATGAATAATGGCAAAATGGCGAGTCTAATCTTTTGATTACCAGGGGCCTTGTCGGGAGATTATCCAACACCCCAAATGTTGGGTTTGCCTATGAAATCCAATGAGTGGTTGAGTACCTTGCAAGTCATGGAGTTCATGCTCTTCCGGGGCGAAAATATTCAATAAGAGCATTACAAGGACAAAGCTGGGTTATCAGACCCACTCAAATTTCTATCCCGATGCAACCTTCTGAGGTGAATAGCTGAAGCCTATTGGATGGGAGCATTTCCTTGCATTTCGGTGGCTATAAACCAGCAACAATGCATAGGAGATCCTTCTACAACAAATATGATGAAGAAACTCGAAGTGATGAGGAAGAATTCAAAACTCCTCATACAATTGTAGTATTGGTAGAGGAGGCAGAACAAGAAGATGAAAGTATTGAAGATAGTTACTTCAATCAGCTTCCGCACCAAGAGTATTTTGAAGGAGATCTTGATTATCTGTCCCGTGCTGTCATATGGGATGAATATCCGGATGAAGGGGACTTTATTAATCCTTTTTCTCATCAGGATGAAGGAAGAAAGGGTAACCCCTGCCTTTCCCATTTTTCTAATTTTATTGCAACAGGATATGAAGCTGAGGAGGAACCAGAGATGGATTATCCAATTCTTAAAAAGCTATCTGAGCAATTATACCCCAGTGCTATTACTTAAACAACATCTCCATATATGCCACCTGTTGATGCTTCCATGGGTCCTCCGAGTTTCCCACCTGCAATTAATACTGGTCCTTCTGTTTCCCGACAGGCGCCTTCATTTGATGGAAGGAGGCAAGGAAGATTTAAAGGATGATTCAACAATGAGATGTGGACTCTTCCATCTGCACAACAAACTGGAGGAGCTATGTTTGTAATCCCAGAACAACTGGGATTATTTGATGATGCTTTCTCAAGATGGGAGTCTATTACAAGAAATCATGTCGCCAGTCAAGGATTCATCGATGCAAGGGATAAAAAAGAATATATGGAGAATCTCTTAGGCGAAGTTGAGAAGCTAACCTGGGTACAATGGCGTATGCAGTATGGGAGGAATACCAGGCGCTTATAGATTCAGGTGAAGGAAGAGAAGGAACTCAGAACATCCTTTCTCAAATGAGAAGAGTATTATCCCTGGAAGATCCTACCCAAGGATCAACGATGATCCAGGATGCTACATATAGAGACCTGGAAAGACTCTCATGCGAAAGTATGAAAGATATCCTTTTGTACATGAATGATTATCTCATATTAGCAACAAAAATAGGAAGACTATACATTGGGAATGATCTTTCTGAAAAATTCTAGATGAAGATGCCAGGAGAGCTTAACAAACAAATGAAGGAAGCCTTCGAACAAAAATATCCTGGAGTCATTATTGGTGTAATGCCTCGAATTCTATTTGCCTACAGGTATTTGGAAAATGAATGCAAAGATGCTGCCTTCAAAAGAGCCCTAAAAGATCTCTCCTTCTGTAGCAAAATTCCAATACCAGGCTACTACAGAAGGTAGAAGAGGTATGGTATTCGAAGAGCTAAAACGTACAGGGGGAAGCCACATGATACCCATGTACGTATTGAAAGAAGAAAGCACCTTATACGCAATAAGCATTGTAAGTGCTATTTGTGTGGCCAGGAGGGGCATTTTGCCAAGGAATGCCCAAATGATAAAAGGAACGTGAAGAGAGTTGCAATCTTTGAGCAACTCGAAGTACCAGATGATTGTGACATTATCTCGGTACAAGAAGGCAAAGATCAAAGTGATGCTATCTTCAGCATCTCCGAAGGAGAAGATTCCCAGGACATCCAAATATCCCTTCATCCCCTCATGCAAGAAGAATTTATTTATGTCCTTGGAGAAATTGACGGAGGGTACCATCCTCAGGTAAAATTGCCTGACTCTCAAGAAAATTGTGTTCATAATTGGCAGCATAACAGTTTTGTGTAGCCCCAAAATGAGAGATGCTCATGCAGCAAGAGGCAATCCATGCAAAGGGCAAGGATTCATTGCCTTGACTACAAGATAACTGCTTGCAACCTATGCGGACCCTATTATTTCAAGATGGCGGTACCAGTCGCACCTGCTCCACCAGCACCATTTTCCCCCCAGAGGCTTATCCAGGAGCAGCAACGTTATATTTCATGATGTGAAAGCGAGGTGAAATGGTTAAAAAGGGAGGTGGAGTACCACAAGCAGAAGGTTCAAGACTTGGAGCTTGAAAAGACTTTGCAAACGGACTTTGCTGAACTAGGCAAAGGCAAGGGAATATTGGAAGAAGCAGACGAGCAGGAGCACACCAACGTCCTGTTTCAAGAAAGCATTTTCAAAAGCTCAACCGAGGGCACAAGTCAACCAGTATCCGGACCCAGAGTGGTAAAAAATATGCTTTACAATATGAATGTGGAATTGGAAATACCTAACATTCCCAGGATTTAAGTCAGAGCAATACTGGATACTGGAGCCACTACTTGCTTTATAGACAAGGCCTCTGTACCACAAGAAGCGCTGGAACAAAATAGCTTTGTCGTGCATTTTAGTGGAATCAATTCAAAGCAGAAGGCTGACAAAAAGCTGAAAGGAGGAAAAATGCATATTGGGGACAACATTTTCAGAATCCCCTACACTTATGGTTTTAAAATGGAATTGGGGGACGGCATCCAGATGATAATCGGGTGCAACTTCATAAAATCCATGCAAGGAGGAGTTCGAATTGAAGGTAATATTATTACATTCTACAAGAACCTAACAGTTATTAGTACTTCTCCTACAGCATCAGTAGCTGCTGCCATGGAAGAGCTGGAGCTAGAAGAAGACGAGTATATCGATATCCAGCAATTGGTATACTATAACGTCAGCATAAGCAAAGAATCCTTCCTCAATAGATTTCATTCAACAATAAGCAGGCTTAAGAAGCAGGGTTCATTGGGGAAGATCCTCTCAAAGACTGGGGAAAGAACAAGGTGACATGTCACTTAGACATAAAAAATCCAGATTTCATAATTCAAGATCGGCCTCCGAAGCATGTGACACCTCAACTACAAGACGCATTCAGAAGGCATGTGAAGTCCCTGTTGGATCAGGGTGTTATTAGACCAAGCAAAAGCTGACACAGAACAACTGCAATCATTGTAAAGTCAGGAACTACTATTGACCCTGAGACAGGCAAGGAAGTTAAAGGCAAGGAGAGGATGGTCTTTACCTACAAACGCCTCAACGATATCACCAATAAGGACCAGTACAGCCTCCCTGGGATTAATACCATTTTTAAAAGGTTAAGCAATAGCAGTATTTATTCAAAATTTGACCTGAAAAGTGGTTTTCACCAGGTAGCTATGCACCCTAACTCCGTCGAATGGACTGCATTTTGGGTCCCTGACGGGCTTTATGAATGGCTGGTTATGCCTTTTGGGCTCAAAAATGCCCCCTCAGTTTTCCAGAGGAAGATGGACCTATGCTTCAAAGGTACTGAGGAATTTATTGCAGTTTATATTGATGATATCTTAGTCTTCTCCCAAACTGAAGAAGAACACTCCCAGCATCTGAAAGTTATGCTCAATATTTGTGAAAAGCATGGGCTTGTTCTAAGCCCCACAAAGATGAAAATAGCGGTGACAGAAGTGGAGTTTCTTGGAGCTATTATTGGGAACAAGAAGATTAAGTTGCAGCCGCACATTATTAAAATAATTACGGAAGTCCAGAATCAAAGACTTATGGAGAAAAAGGGGCTCCGTTCCTGGCTATTGCTAGGAATTACATCCCAAACTTGGGAAAGCTTCTTAGCCCTCTTTATGCGAAGACCAGCTCCACTAGAGAAAAAAGAATGAACCACCAAGATTGGGCACTAGTAGACCAAATCAGGCAGTTGGTCCAGCGGCTACCAGATCTCGAGGTACCTCCCAAAGACTGCTTCATTATACTTGAAACAGATGGATGTATGGATGGATGGGGAGGACTTTGTAAGTGGAAGCCACAAAGGTTCTATCCAAAGTCACTTGAAAGGATTTGTGCCTATGCAAGTGGAAAGTTTAATCCACCGAAGTCCACCATTGATGTAGAGATTTATGCCGTAATGAATACAATGGAGGCCTTGAAGATTTATTTTCTTGATAAAAGCGATTTGGTCATACGAATAGATTGCCAGGCAATAATCAGTTTCTTCAATAAAATGGCCAGCAATAAACCCTCCAGAGTTCGATGGCTCGCGTTCACTGATTATATTACTGGCACAGGAATCTCTGTGCATTTTGAGCATATTGATGGGAAAGACAACCAATTAGTTGATGCCTTATCAAGGTTAATTAATTGTCTTATTATTGTAGGATGGCCGGACGAAGCAACGCTAGCCAAGGTAGAGCTTGCTTCCCAAGCTCTTCAGGAGGTGAAGAATGGGTCAAGCCAGAAGACCAAGAATTATCTAGCCCACCTTCTCCTGACACTTCAATACTCCTTGAACAATACGAGCAGCTCTTATATCAGTATCAACAACTGCCCCAATAATTATCCCAGTTTGATGCTACCAGAGAGGAGCTCCGATGTATTCAGACGCAAGTATCACAACAAGAAATCAAAGCCCTCCAGTAACTTCGGGCCCTACATGCACTAAAGCTTCAGCAATGCCAGCGCATGAGTACCAAGGACAACTTTTGGCATGATTGGTACCCAGCCACTCAAGAAATTGATTGACAACTTCCTCAAGCTGACCGTCTCACCACAGATGCCACCACCCGTATGGCCCACTTTAATATTTAATGCTCCACGGAAGCCTGGTGGGATAGAATATACTGTATGTGCTGTAAAGTAGTTTGGATAGTGTGTAAAGCAGATGCTTCCTTATCTGCGGAAAAGAAGTGGATGTTGTGTGCTGTAAAGTTTGGATAGTGTGTATGTGCTGTAAAGTAGTTTTGGATAGTGTGTAAAGCAGATGCTTCCTTATCTGCTGTAAAGTAGTGGATGTGCTGTAAAGTAGTTTGGATAGTGTGTAAAGCAGATGCTTCCTTATCTGCTATAAAGTAGTGGATGTTCTGCATATAAGGGGAACCATATCAGAATATTGTAACGACAACCCAAGTTTGAAGTGCAATAGTCATCTGTTTGTTTTTCCATATCTTTCTCCGTATTTTCTATTGTTCTTCAAATTTACTTGTTTTCCGCAACCAAACTGTTCACCACGACTGCTGCTACTACTATTCCAACTTCTACTACTCTTATTACCAATTGTACTCCTACTCCTACGGCTCACTACTACTATTTCTCCTTGTCCTCCTACTACCTATACTACTACTCCTACTCCCATTACAATAACAACTACTACTACTAGTACTACTACTACTACTACAACTCGTACTGCCTCTCCAACTCCAAATCCTATTCCTACCACTCCTCCGACAAGTACAACTACTACTACTCATACTACTTTTGCTACTACTACTACTGCTTCTACCACTACTACTGCTACTGCTACTACTATTACTACTACTACTATTACCACAACTACTTCTATTACTATTACAATTGCTTCAACTCCAACTCCTACTGCTACTACTCCTCCACCTCCTACTACTACTGCTAATATGACAAATACTACTATTGCAACTGCTACTACTATTGACAATACTACAACTAGTACTACTGCTACAGCAACAACTACTACTAATACTACTTCTACTTCAACAACAAGAATAACAACTATTGCTACTACTCCTACTCTAACTCCTACAACCACCACAACAGCTCCAACTCCTACTAGTGCTTCTACCACTCCTACTACTAGTACTACTACAACTAGTACGACTACTAATACTACTACTCTTACTCCTACTCCTTCTTCTACTTCTACACCAATGACTACTACTACTATTACTACTAACACTACTATTACTACTACTAGTAGTACTATTGCAATGACTACTTTTACTACTACTACTTCTACTACTGCTACTATTAATAGTAGTACTTCTGCTACTACTACTATTAGTACTACTTCTACAACTACTACTCCTACTACTATAACTACTACTGCTGCTATTACTACTACTGCAACAACCACTTCTACTACTACAATAACTACTACTAATCCTTCTTCTACTATTTCTACTATTGCTGCTAGTACTACTACTACTACATTGACTACTAATACTACTACTGCTCCTGCTATTGCTGCTGCTACTACTCATACTAGTACTACTACAACTACTGCAACTCATCCGGCCACTCCTCCTTCAAGTACAACTACTACAACTGCAACAACTACTACTACTCCTACTACTACTGCTACTACTTCTTCTACTACTATGTCTACTACTGCTACTGCTACTACTACTAATACCGTTACTACTATTACCACTACTAACCCTATTACTAGTACCACTGCTAGTACTACTATAATACTACTACTACAACTACTACTATTGCAGCTGCTACTACTGCTACTACTTCTGTTACTTGTACAATTTCTACTACTCCTACTCCAACTCTTACTGCTACTACTACTCCCACTACTGCTGCTGATGCTACCACTACTGCAATTACTATTATCCCACTCCTACCCTTACTACTACTAATACTACTATAACTACAACTACAACAACTACTACTAATACTACTTCTACTTCAGCAATAGCCACTACTACTACTACCAATCCTATTTCTGCTCCTACCACAACTACTACTATTCCTACTCCTACTATTGCTACAACTACTCTTACTCCTACTCCTACTACTCTTAGTCCTACAACTACTAGTACCACTACTCCTATTGCTGCTATTCCTACTCCAACACTATAGCTACTTATACACCTACGGCTACTACTACTCCTCCTACTACTACTTCTACTGTGACTACTACTACTGCTACTACCGCAACTACTATGATTGTTGCTACTACTACCACCACCTCTATACTGATTACTACTAATACCACCACCACCACCACTACTTATATTACTACTACTATTGCCACCAGAACTTCTACTTCTCTTACTACTGCTGCTACTACTCCTACAACCGCTACTGCTACAACTAGTACTGCTACTACTATTACTACTACTCCTGCTACTACTACTAGTTCTAGTATTACTGCTGCTACAACTACTTTTTCTATTTCTGCTCCTACTACTCCTCCTTCTACTAATATGACAACTACTACCATTGTTCCTACTACTACCCCAACTCCTACAACAAACAACTACTAACTCCAGCACTATTGCCACTAGTACTACTTCTACCGTTAGTACTACTACTATGACTGCTACTACTACTACAACTACTGGTACTGCTACTACTTCTACTACTACTACTAGAATAACTACTAACGCTGCTGCTGTTGTGGAAGCAACACCTTTGACTACTACTACTACTCCTACTTATATTACTACTCCTACAACAACTACTACTGCCACTGCTACTACTACTACTAATCCTGCTGCTACTGCTAACACTACTACTACTAGTACTGCTATTGCAACTACTACTGCAACAAATATTTTTTCTATCACTACTATTACTATTGCTGCTGCTATTATTGCTACTACAATTGTTGCTACAACTAGTACTACTACTACTACTATGCTTGTTACTACAAATACTACTACTACAGCTACTACGGCTACTACTCCTATTATTGCGATTACTATAGCTTATTCTACTACTACTGCTACTGCCACTACTACAACTACCAAAACTGTTGCTATTTCTATTGCTACTTCTACAACAACTACCACTACAACAACAAAATCAACTACTGCGACAACTTCTAATACAACTTCTATTACAACTAGTACCACTACCACCATTGCCACTAATGCAACTACCAAAACTACTACTACTACTCTACTACTGCCACTAGTACTACGTCAACTACTACTAGTAATACTATTGCTGCTCCTACTTGAACCCTACTCTTATACCTACTTTTTTAAATGCTACAACAACAGCAACTACTACCACTACTACTTCTATTCGTACTACTCCTAATACAACTACTATTACAACAACAACTACTACTACTACTATTACTACTACTAATACTGCTACTACATCAACAACTACTATTGTTACTACTGATACAGCTATAACTCCTAGCACTACTACTTCTACAACTACTACTACAACAACAACAACTACTACTACTCCAACTACTACTACTACTATTATTACTACTACTATTGCTACTACAACCACCACTACTACTTCTCATTCTACTACTACTGCTACTACTTCTCTTGCTGCTACCACAGCTATTGCTAGTAGTGCGACTGGTACAACTACTACGGTTACTACAACTACTAATAAGGCTACTACTACAACTGCTACCACAACTGCTACTATTGTTATTACTACTACTATTACTAATACTACTACTGCTACTACTACAACTACTGCTACTACTGCCAATACTACTATTGCTACTACAACTACTGTGACTACTACAACAACTACGGCTTCTACTACTACTCCTACAACTACTGCTACAACTAATGCTGCTACTACTACTGCTACTACTACTTCTAGTACTACTATGACTACTACTATAGCTATTGCTAATACCACTACTTCTCCTACTGCTACTACTACCGGTATAGCTACTCCTACTACTACTACTACTACTACTACTACTATTATGACTACTATAGCTACTACTACTACTTCTCCAACAACAATTGTTATATAATGACTACAACTACTAATTCTACTGCTAATACTACTGCTACTAGTACTCCTACAACTACTACTGCCACTACCCCTATTATTACTACTACTGCCACTATTACTATTTCTCCTTCTGCTACCACTACAGCTACTACAACTGCAGCTACTTTAGCTACTATTACCACTACTACAACTATTGCTACTACTACTCCAACTACTATTGCTGATACAATAACTACGACTACTATTACTCCTACCACTACTGTTGTTGTTGTTGCTGTTGCTACAACAACTACTACTACCACCACCACCACAATTACTACTACTGCTACTACTCCTACTATTACTTCTATTACAATTACTACTACTGCTGCTACCACTACTGCTACTACTACTACTATAACAACAACTATTACTATACTACTACTGCTAGTGCTATAGCTGCTACCACTACTACTACAACCAAAATTGCTGTTACTACTACTATTAATACTACTATTACAACTGCTGCAGCTACTACTACTAGTACAACTACTTCTACAACGACTATTGCAGCTTCTACAATTACTACCACTGCTACTATAGCTTCAGCTATAGCTACAACTACTACTACTCAAACTACTACTACTTCTGCTACTACTACTGCTACTTCTGCAATGGCAACTACAATAACTACTACTTCAACTATTACTACTACTGCTACTACTACTACTCTACTACTATTACTACCTTTGTTACTACAACTACAACTATGACAGTTACGGCTACGACTACTACTACCACGACTACTAATACTACTACTACTACGAAAATAACAACAACAACCACTACTACTACAGCTACTACTACTTCTGCTACTACCATTACTACTAACAGTACTACTACTACTTCTACTGCTACGATTACCGATACTGCTACAACTGCTATTACTACTACTGCTATGTTCCTACTTTTACTACTACTACTACGACTGTTGCTACTATTACTACTACTACTATTATTGCTACGACTTCTTTGAGCAATACTACTTCTACTACTACCACTGCTACTATTACTACTGCTATTACTACAACAACAACAACAACAACAACAACTACTATTACTGCTACTATTGCTGCTGCTGCTACTACTACTACTATAACTATAATTGCTCCTACTACTGCTAATACTGCCGTTAGAACTACAACTACTATTATTACTATTAATACTACTACTGCTCTTGCTGCCACTACTACTACAATTGCTCCTACTGCTACTACCACTAGCACTCCTACTGCGACTAGTACTACTACTACACCTACTACTACAACTCCTACTACAACTACTACTACTACGACTATGACTACTATTTCTACTATTACTTTGCCTACTACTCATGCTACTACAGATACTACTACTACTATTACAGCTGCTACAACAACTACAACTATAGCTACAACTCCCACTACAACTATTCCTAAAACTATTCTTGCTACTACTCCTACAACTTTGACTACTACTACTTCCCCTATGCTATTGCTACTACTATCATTACTACAATTGCCCCTACACAACTACTACTGCTACCGCTACTACAGCTGCTCCTCCTCCTCCTAATACTACAACCACTATTGCTATCGTTGATACTCCTAATACTGCTACTATTACTACTTCCACTACTACTACTGCTTCTGCTACTCCTACTACTACTACTATTGCTCCTAGTATTACTTCTACTACTACTTCTACAACTCCTACTATTACTTCTATAGCTATTACGGCTACTACTACTATTATTACTACTACTACAACTATTACTACTATTGTGATAACTATTACTACTACTATTACTACTATTACTACTACTACAGCTGTAACAGCTACTACTATTACTACTTCTCCTACTACTACTACTACTGCAACTGCTACTGCTACGACAACTACTACTACTTTTGATACCACAACCACTACAACAACTAACCTAACAACTATTGTTTCGACTACAACTACTAGAGCTTCAATCGCTATTATTTCTACTACTACTACTCCTGCTGCTACTACGACTACTGCTATTACTGCTACTGTTGCTACTACTACCACCACCACTACTACACAACCACCGCAACTACTACTATAGCTACTACTTCTACTACTATTGCTGCTATCGCTACTACAGCTCCTTCAGCTACAACTAGTACTACTATTATTATAGTTGCAGCTACTACTATTGTCACTACACACCTACTACTACTGCTACTAATGCTATTACTACTAGAACTAATACTACTACTACTGCTACTGCTACTACTAGTACTACTACTACTACTTTTATTACTACTACTATTACTACTACTACAACTGTTACTTGTACTATAACTACAACTATTACGATAACTACTACTACTCCTACTCCTACTATAAATTCTACTACTACTAATAATTCACTTACTTCTGGTAGTACTACTTTTGCTACTTCTACTACTACTTCAGCTACTACTGCTGCTGCTGCTACTAGAACTACTATTTCTACTACTAGTTCTACTACCATTACCACTACTCCTAATACTACTTTGCCGACTACAACTAGTACTGTTACTACTACTGCTGCAACTACAATTGCTACTACCGCTACTGCTGCAACTGTTTCAATGGCTACTACTATTAGTACAACTACTACTGCTACTACTGCTACAATTGCTACTACTATTGCTACTACAACTACTATAACTACTGCTACTACTACCACTATAACAACAATTGCTACTGCTACTTCTGCGCTACTAATACTACTATTGACACTGCTACTACTACTTCTACTGCTGCTGTTGATGCTACTACTAATACTACTGGTACTACAATTGTTGTTGTTTCCTCTGTTACTGCTGCGACAACTACCACTACTACTTCTACTACTACCACAACAACTACAACTGCTACTACTACCACAAATGATACAACAACTTGTTCTACTATTACTCCTTCTACTAGTACTACTACTACTATTGCTACTGCTAAAGCTACTGCTATTATGCCTACTACTACTGCTACAACTACAATTACTGTGACAACTACTACTTCTCCTCCTCCTCCTACTACTATTACTACGATAGCTACTACTACTTCTAATACTATGATAGCTACTACTACTACTATTACTACTATCGCTACTACTATTACTACCATTACCATTCTCGCTATTCCTACTGCTACTAACACTACTACTACTATAGCTACTACTATTGCTATTACTACAACAACTACTACAACTGCTACTAATAGTAGTACTACTACTACTTTGACTACTAAAATGACTCTAGCACTACTACTACTTCGACAACTACTACTATCACAACTACTAGTAGTTCTACTACTACTGTTGCTGCAACTAGTACTACTGCTACTATGTCTACTACTACTACAATAGCTACTTCTGCCACTACTACTACTATTGCTACTGTGAGTTCTGCTATGACTAATTCCCCTACTACTGCTGCTAATGTTGTACTACTACTACTATTCTACAACTACTACTACTACTACTGCTACTGTGACAATTGCGACTTCTCCTTCTACTACTACTACTATTACTATGATAGCTACTACTACTACTAATACTACGATAGCAACTACTACTACTATTACTATGATCGCTACTACTATTACTACCATTACCATTATCGCTATTCCTATTGCTACTAATACTATTACTACTACTGTCGCTACTACTATTGCTACTACTATTATTGCTACTACTACAATGGCTACTACAACTACTACTAATATTAATACTACTGCTACTACTATGACTACTAAAACTACTACTAGTACTACTACTTGAACAACTACTACTATCACCACTACTAGTAGTTCTACTACTTCTATTGCTACTACTACTGCTGCTACTAGTGCTACTACTACTGTGTCTACTACTACTACTACAACTACTCCTACCACTACTACTACTATTGCTACTGTGAGTCCTGCTACTACTAATTACCGTACTACTATTGCTATTATTGCTATTGTTTCTACTATGACTTCTACTACTACCACTACCTTGATCGCTACTAATACTACTACTGCTACTACTACCACTACTACAACCAATAGTACTGCTACTACTACTACCACTATTACTACCACTACTCCAACTACTACTACTATTAATAATTCAACAACTACTACTACCCATACTACTGCTACAACAACAACTACAAGTACTGCAACTATTACTCCAATTGCTACTCCTACTACTACTGCTTCTACTGCTCTTGCTTCTTCTACTACTATCCTACTGCAAGTACTGGGACAACCACAACTATTACTGCTGATACTCCTAATAATACTGCTGCTATAGCTGCTTCTATTATTACTACTACTACTACAGCTCCTACAACTACAAGTGCTACAAATGATCGTACTGCTCTTATTACTGCTACTATTACTAACGCAACTACCACGACCACTACTACTAGTACTATGGTAACAACTATTGTTATTACTACTACTATCACTTGTACTGCTACTACTTCTACAACTACTATGGCTTCCACAACTACTACTATTGCTACTAATACTACTACTACTACTACTAACCCAACTACTGTTACTATTGCTAACACTACTATGACTCCTACAGCTACTACTACTACTACTACTTCTACTACTACAATTACTACTACTACTACTACTTCTTCTTCCACTACTACTTCAACCATTACAACTACTGCTACAGCTACTGCTGCTACTACTACTACTTCTTCTACTGTTGCTGCAGCTACTATAGCTACAATTGTCGCCACTACGACCTCTACAACTTATGCTACTATTGTTACAACAAATACTACTGCAACTTCTACTACTGCTACTGCTTATACTACTTCCACTACACCTACTGCTACTGCTCCCACAGCAACTACTCCTGCTCCTAATTCTTCAACTACAACAACCACTACTGCTACTCCTAACACTATGGCTATTTCTGCTACTACTACATATTCTATTACTAATGCTTCTACTGCTACCTCTACTACTAGTACTACAACTACTCCTACTATAAGTACTATAACTAATACTACTACTACTACTACCACTGTTGCTAGTACTACTAGTCTTACTACTATTACTACTACTGTTGCTACTACTATTACTTCTGCGGCTACTACTGTAGCAATTACAACTACTACTTTGCTACTTCTACTGCTACTTCTACTAGTACTACTTCTACTACTAGTACAACTACTATAACTACTAGTACTACTACTACTGCGACAACTACTACAACTACTAGTAATACTACTACTACTACCAATACTACCCCTACTACTACTGCGACAACTACTACTACTGCTACAACATCTACTTCTACTACTACAACTACTACTACTACTACAACTGCTATAACAATTGCCGCTACTACTGCTACTACTATTACTTCTGCCTCTACTATTCCTACTACTACTACTATTGCAACAACTTCTACTAATACTACTCCTACTGTTGGTACTACTTCAGGTACTACTAATACTTCTCCAATGACTGTAACTACTAATACTACTACTGCAACTAGAACTACTACTACTCCTACCAAAACTACTTTTGCTACTGGTAGGGCTACTACTACTATTACTACTACTACTGCTACTACTACTACTAATACTACTATTAATACTACTACTGCTGCTACTACAACAACAACAACAACTACTACTACTATTGCAACTATTGCTACTTTCGCCATGACAACTACCACTACTATTTCCACAACTATGGCTACTACTACTACGAATACTAGGCCAACAACTACTGCTACCACTACTGCTACTGTTACTGCTACTACTGTTGCTGCTGCTGCTTCTACTTCTACTATAGCTTGTACTACTACTATTGCAACTACTACCACTGCTACTACTACAACTACAACTACCGCTGCTACAACTACTGCTACTACTACTAGTACAACTACCACTGCTACCACTACTGCTACTACTGCTACTACGGTTACTACTGCTGTTGCTGCTACTAGAACTACTACTGCGAACACTGCTACATCTTGTACTACTTCAACTACTACTACTACCACCGCTACTTCCACTACTGTGACTATAGCTACTACTATGACTGCTACAACTACTACTTTTACTACCCCAAATATTAAAAATACTACTACTCTAACTACCACTACAGCTACTACTTTTACTACCCCAAATACTAAAATAACTACTACTCTAACTACCACTAAAACTACTATAATTGCTACTACTACTATTACTACTATTGCTACTACAACTGCTAAAACTACTACTAGTACTGCTACAGGTACTACTACAAATGTTACTGCGGCTATTAATATTACTGCTAATACTACAACTGTTATGACAACAACAACAACAACAACTACTACTACTAGTAATACCCCAACTACTGAAACCGCTACTACTACTACAACTACTATTTTTGCTAGTTATGCTACTACTACCATTATCCCTACTACTACAACAACTACTAATACTATTGTTGCTACTTCTGCTACCACTACCATTATCGCTACTGCTGCTGCTGCTACCACTACTACTACAGCTACTACTATTACCACTACTACTATTATTGCTACTACTACTACAATGGCTACTACTACTACTATGACTACTAAAACTACTATTAGTACTACTACTACTGAGATAACTACTACTATCACAACTACTAGTAATTCTACTACTACTATTGCTACTACTGCTGCTGCTACTTGTACTACTACTACTTCTTCTTCTACTACTACTACTCCAGCTACTACTGTTGCTGCTATTGCGAATTTTGCAACTACTACTTCCCCTACTACTACTGCTATTGTTGCTACTGTTACTACTACGACTCCTACTACTACCACTACCACGATGGCTACTGTTACTACTACTACTTCTAAAACTACTACTACCAATACTACTACCACTACTTTTACCACTATTACTACCACTACTCCTACCACCACCACGACTACTACTACTTATTCAACTGCTACTACTACACATACTACTGCTACGATAACAACTACTACAATTGCAACTATTACTCCAAGTTCTACTCCTACTGCTACTATTAGTACTACTCTTACTACTTCTACTACTATCCTACTACTATTACTGCGACAACCACTACTTCTACTACTAATACTCCTACTAACGCTATTATTATAGCTACTCCTACTATAACTACAACTGCTCCTACTATTACTACTACTACTACTACAGCTCCAAATACTACAAGTGCTACAAATGGTCATACTGCTCCTACTTCTACTACTACTACAAATGCTACTACCACAACCACTACGACTTGTACTATGGCAACTAGTATTGTTGTTACTACTACTATCACTTGTACTACTACTATTTCTGCAACTACTGCTACTATTACCATTAATACTACTACTACAACTACTACTACTACCCTGACTACTACTCCTATTACAAACACTACTACGACTCCCACTACTACTACTACTTCTACCACTACTATTTCTACTACTACTACTGCTGCTTCTACTACTACTACTTCAGGCACTACAACTACTGCTATGCTACTACCACCACTACTTCAATTGTTGTTATTGCTACTACATCTACTATTGCTACTAGTAGTAGTTGTAGTAGCAGCAATAATGGTAGAAGTAGTAGTAATAGTAGTAGTAGTAGCAGCTGTGGTAGTAGTCGTACTAGTAATAGTCATTGTAGTAGTAGTAGTAGTAGCAATAATAGTAGTAGTAGCCATCGATGTAGTTGTAGCAATTGTAGTAGTCACAGTAGTAGTAGTTGTAGGCAAAGTAGTAGTCAAAGAAGTAGTAGTTGTCGGAGAAGTAGTATTAGTAGTTGTAGAAGCAATAATAGTAGTATTTGTAGTAGTGGTAGTAATAGTAGCAGTAGTAGTGGTAGCAGGAGTAGTCGTAGGAGAAGTAGGGGTAATAATAGTAGTACTAGTAGTAGTTGTTATTATTGTTGTAGTAGTAGTAGCATTAGTAGTACCAGTAGTAGCAAATGTAGTAGTAGTAGGAATAGTAGTAGTGGTAGTAGTAGTAGCAGCAATAGTAGTATTAGCAGTTCTAGTACTAGTAGTAACATTAGTACTAGTAGTAATAGTAGTTGTACAATAGCATTAATAACAGTAGTACTAGTAGTAGTAGTAGTGCCAATAGTGCTAGCTATAGTAGTAGATGTAGTAGTTGTAGTGTGTGAAGTCATAGTACTAGTAGCAGTAGCAGTCGTAGTCATCGTAGTAGTAGTGGTGGTAGTAGCATTAGTAATCATCGTCATCGTCATCGTTGTAGTAGTAGCGTAGTTGTGGTAGTAGTAATAGTAGTAGTACTAGTATTAGTAGTAGCATTAGTAGTAGTAGTAGTAGTAGTAGTAGTAGTAGTAGTAACAGTAGTAGTAGTAGCAGTAGTAGTATTAGGAGTAGCACTAGTAGTAATAGTAGTAGCAGTGGCAGCAGTAGTAGTATTAGAAGTAGCAATAGCAGTAGCAATAGTTGTAGTAGTAGCAAGAACAATAGTAGTAGAAGTAGCAACACTATTTGATGTAGTAGTAGCCAAAGTTGCAGTAGCAGGATATTCTAGAAGTAGTATCCATTGTAGCAATTGTAGTAGCAGTATTAGTAGTAGTAGCAATAGTAGTCATAATAGCTATAGTTATTGTAGTGGTAGCAGTTGTTGTTGCAGCATTAGCATTAGTTGTAGTACAAGTAGTAGTGGTAGTAACAATAGAAGTAGTAGTAGTGGAAGTACTAGTAGAATTAACTCAGTAGTAGTAGTAGTAGTAGTAGTAGTAGTAGCAGCAGCAGCAGCAACAGCAGCAGTAGTTGTTGTAGTAGTAGAAGTAATAGTCATTGATGTAGTAGTAGATTTAGCCGTAGTAGTAGTAGTTGTTGTTGTAGTGGTAGGAGTAGGAGTAGTAGTAGGAGTAGAAGTTGTTGTAGTAGTAGTAGTATTCATAGTAGTAGTTGTTGTTGTAGTAGTTGTTGTTACAATAGTTATTGCAGTAGCACTATTAGTAGTAGCAGTAGTAGCAATTGTAGAAGTAGCTATTGTACCGATAGAAGTAGTAGTAGCAGCAATAGTAGTAATAGTTATTGTAACTAACGTTAGCAGTAGTAGTATTAGTAGAAGTTGTCGTACTACTAGTATTAGTAGTAGCAGCAGTAGTAGTAGCAGGAGTTGTAATAGTAGTAAAAGTAGTAGTAGTAGAAGTAGTAGTAGTAGCAGCCGCAACCATAGCAGTAGTAGTAGTACTAGTCGTGTTACTAGTAGTAGAAGTAGTGGTAGTAGTAGTGGTAGTTGTACTAGCTATCGTAGTGGTAGTAGTAGTAGCAGTAGTAGTAACAACAGAAGTTGAGTTATATTACTAGCCGTAATAGTAGTAGTATAGTTGTAGTAGTAGTCGAAGTAGTAGTAACGGTAGTGGTAGTAGTAGGAGAAGTAGTAGTAGATATAGCAGCAACAATAGTTGGAGAAGTAGCAGTAGTTGTTGTAGTATTAGTAGCTCTAGTAGCAGTAGTAGCAGTAATAGTAGTAGTAGTTGTAGTAGTAGTAGATATACAAGTAGTTACAGGCATTGTAGTTATGTCAATAGTAGTAGAAGTAGGCAAGGTAGTTGAAGTAGTTGTAGTAGCAGTAGTTAGGGAAGTACTATTAGTAGTAGTAGAAGAATTAGTAGCAATAGTTGTAATAATGGTAGTAATTGTAGTAGTAGTATTAGTAGTAGTAGTGGCAATAGTAGGAAAATTAGTAGGAAGAATAGTAGCACTAGTAGAAGTAGTAGTAGTAGTAGTAGTAGTAGGATTAGTTACTATAGCAGGAGTAGTGGTGGAGATAGTTGTGGTGGGAATAGTAGTAGCTGCAGTAGTAGTTGTAGGAGGAGTAGTAGTAGTAGTTGCAGTTGTAGTAGGAGTGGTTGATGGAGTAGTAGTGGCAGTAGCAGTAGTTGTAGTAGTAGTACTATAGTCCTAGTAGTGGTAGTAGTAGTAGTAGTCAAAAAAATAGTAGGTGTAGTAGTAGCAATAGCAATAGTAGTTATAGTAGTAGTATTGGTAGTTGTAGCAACAGCAGTAGTGGCTGTAGTAGTAGTAGAAATAGCAGTAGCAGCAACAACAGCTGCAATTGTTGTTGTTGTTGTTGTAATTGCAGTACTACTAGTAGTCGTAATAGTTGTAGTAGTAGTAGTAGTACGAGCAATAGTAGTAGTTGTAATCATAGAAGTTTCAGTTGCAGTTGTAGTTGTAGTAGCAGTAGTAGCAGTAGTACTAGTAATTATAGGAGTAACAATAGTCATAGTAGTGGTATTAGTGGCAGCTGTAGTAGTAGCATTAGTAGTAGGTGTACTAGTTGTAGTAGTAGTTGTACTAAATCTAGTTGTCGTAGTAGCAGCAATAGTAGTAGTTGTAGTAGTTGTTGTTGTTGTTGTAGTAGTAGGTGTAGTAGTAGTAGCAATGGTACAAGTAGTTGTAGTAGTAGTAGTAGGGGTAGTAGTAGTAGTAGTAGTGGTAGTAGTAGTTGGAGAAGTAGTAATAGTAGTAGCAGCAACAGTAGTTGTAGCAGTAGAGGTAGTTGTAGTAGTAGTAATAGTAGTAGTCAAAGTTGTAGCAGTTGTAATATAATAGTAGTTATAGTCGAAGTAGTAATACTTGTAGTAGTAGGAGTTGTAGTTGCAATAGTAGCACTAGTAGCAATAGTTGTAGTAGTAATAGTAGTTCTAGTAGTACAGTAGTTGCAATAGAAATAGTAGTAACAGTAGCAGTCGCAATTATAATACTGATAGTTATGGAAGTATTAGCAGTATTAGTAGTGTCTACTATGGTAGTAGGAGTAGTAGTAATAGTAGTAGTTGTTGTTTTTGTAGTAGTAGTGGTACTAGTAGTAGCAGCCATAGTATAAATAGCAGTTGTATAAGTACTACTACTGATGGTGCTACTTCGACAATCACTAGTACTACAACAACAACAATAAAAAAAACTACTACTACTACTACTGCTTCTACTACAACTACTATTATAACTACTATTGCTACTACTGCTACTACTACTACTGCAATTGTTGCAACATTACCACTACTATTGCTAATACTATGACTATTACTACTACTACTGCTCAACTGCTGCTGCTCCTGCTACTCCTCCTTCTCCAAGTACTACTACTGCTGCTACTCCTCCTTCTCCCACTACTACTACTACTAGTACTACTTTTACAAAGACAACCACTTTCACAACTACTATGGCTACTGCTGCTACTACAACATCAACTCTTTCTATTACTACTACGATAACTACTGCTGCTGCTAATACTACTACTACGACTTCTACTACTGCGCCCTCTGCTAGTACTCCTATTGCTACTCCTACTACTACACCTACAACTACTACTACTACTCATACAACAACAACAACTACTACTACTACAACTACAGCTATTGCTGCTGCTACTACTACTCCTGCTACTTCTCCTACTATTATGACTAGAGCCACCAGTACTTCTCCTACTATTACTACTATGACTACTAGTACTAGTGCTACTACTACTACTATTACCACTACAACAACTACTACTGCTACTTTTGGTACTGCTACTACTCTAATACTACTACTACTACTACTACTACTACTACTACTACTACTACTACTACTACTATGACTACTGCTCCTACTATTATAACTGCTGTGACTATTATCGCTATCGCTATGACAACTAGTACTACTAGCACTCCTATGACTACTACTACTACTACTTCAACTACTGTTACTGCAATTGCTACTCCGACAACATCTGCTACAGCTCCTACTACTCCTCCTCCTCCTACTACTACTAGTGTCACTACTGCTTCTGCAACTTCCATGACTATTGCTACTACAACTACTTCTAATGCTGCTCCAACTACTTCTACTGCTGATACTAGAACTCCCATTGCTACTACTACTATGACAATTACTACTACAGCTCCTACTTCATGACTACTACTACGACAACCACAACAACTCCTGCTCCTTCTACTTCTACTACCTCGTCTGCTACTACTGATGCTCCAACTATGACAGCTGCTACAACTACATCTACCACTACTACTGCTGTTGTTACAACTACTACTACAACTACAACTATTACTACTACTACTGCTACTTTTCCAACAACTACCCATACTTTTGCTACTGCTGCTACTTCTACTACTATTGCTACCACTATGACTTCTGCTACAACTCCTACTACTACTACGGATGCTACGACTACTACAACTACTACAATGACAACTTTTGTTAGTACTACTACTGCTACTGCTACTACAACTATTACTGTGACTACTGCTACAACTACAACTACTATAATTTGTGCTACAACTGCTACTTCTACTATAACTACAACTGCTACGACTTCAACTACAACTACTACTTCTGCAACTACTTCTGCTACTACTACCAGTGCTACTACTACAGCTACTAACACTACTCCAACTACTACTGCTATTGCTGCAACTACTGATACTACTGCAACTACTACTACCACTACTATAATTACAGCTGCCACTAATACTGCTTTTTCTATAACTACTACTTCTGCTGCTACTACTACTATTATTTCTACTACGACTTCTAATACTACTACTACTACACAACTTCTACTACTACTTATCTAACTGCAACTATTTCTACTGGTATTACTATGACTTCAACTACTACTGTGATTATTACTATTGCGACTACTAATACTACTGCTACTACTACTTCGACTACTACTTTTGCTACTATTGCTGCTTCTACTACAACTTCAACTACAATAACTACTACTACTACGACTTCTGCTACTACCGCCACTACTATTGTTACTACTACTACTACTACTATTGGTACAACTACTACTATTACTACAATAATTGTTGTTACTATTACTACTATGACTACCACTACAACTACCACTACTACTACTATTACAACAATAACAACAACAACAACAACTACTACTTCTCCAACCACCACTACTATTGCTATAACTCTTACTGCTATAACTACTGCTATTGCTACTAGAACTACTACTGCTAATACTACTTCTACTTCTGCTACTACTTCTACTACTATCATTCTCGCTGCTGTTGCTGCTAATGATTCTACTACTACTACTACAAGTACTACTTCTATTACTTATGCTACTATTACTACTACAGCAGCTACTACTTCTACTACTGTTGTTACTACTGCTATTAAAGCTATTACTACTATTACTACTACTGCTGCTGCTGCTACTACTACTACTGCTACTGCTACTGCTTCTACTACAACTACTACTAGTACTACTGCAACTACTTCTGCTACCACTACTACTACTGCTGGTAGTGCTACTACTACTACTGTTGCTGCTACAGCTAATGTAGCTGTTGATACTACTACTACTATTGCAGCCATTGCTACAGCTGCTGTACTACCACTAGTACTACCACTACTACTACTAATGCTGCTACTGCTGCTAATGATGCCACTACATCTACTGCTACTACTACTACTTCTCCTACTATTTCTACTACTGTTACTACTATTGCTTTTGTTGCTATTTCTACCACTACTACTATTACTACTGGTACTACTACTACTAATGCTACTACTACTACTTCTCCTACTTCTTCTGCTGTCGCTACTACGACAACTACTACAACAACAACTACTTCTACTACTATTGCTGCTACAAAAACTACTACTACCCCGAGTTCTAAAACTACTACTACTATGTCTGCTTCTGCTACTATAGCTACAACTACTATTATCGCTACCACTACAACTGCTACTATTGCTACTACTGTAACTACAACTACTACAGCTACAACTGCCCATGCTGCTATAGCTACTATTGCAACTACAACTTCCACTCATGCTACTACAACTTCTACTATCAATAGTACTATGACTACTACAATTTCTCCTACTACTACTTTTACTACTACTACTACTATCACCACCACTACAACTGCTACTACTCCTGTTGCTGCTGTGGCTGTAACCGCTATGGCTACTGTAACTACTACTACTACTTCTCCCACTTCTACGACTACTGCTACTACTTCAGCTACTGTTACTACTGCCAATGCTACAACCAATGTTACAACTACGACTAGTGCTACGACTACAACTACTACTGCTGCTGCTCCTGCTCCTCCTCCTCCTACTACTTCTACTACTACAACCACTGCTACTACTACTGCTGCTGCTGCTGCTGCTCTACTACTATTACTATCTCTATTATTTACTCTACTCCTACCGCTACTATTACTCCTACTCATGCTACAACTACAACTAGTATTATTTTTACTAATGATATCCCTACTGCTACTGCAACTACTCCTACTCCTACTACTACTACATCAATTGCAACTGCTACTCCTACTACTACTGCTCCTACTTCTTCAACTATTGCTACTACTAATACCACTACTACTAATATTGCATCTACTACTATTGCTATTACTACTTTTGTTACTACTACCCCTATAATTACTACAGCTGCTACTACTTATACTACTACTTGTACTACTACTACTCCTCCTTTTACTACTACTTGTACTACTACTAAAGATGCTGCTATTGCCTCTACTACTACTTCTGCTACAACTACTAATACCACCATTACTAATACTACTATAACTAATACAACCGCTTACTTCTACTACTACTAATATTACTTCTACTTCAACTCCTACTGCTTCTATGCCCAAGATTACTACTAATGCCACTTTTGCTACTACAACTACTACTACCACCACCACCCCTACTACTACTATGCCCCCTATGACTACAACAACTACTACTACAACTACTACTACTAGTGCACCTCTTTTGACTATTACTACCGCTGCTGCTGCTGTTGCTACTGCTGCTGCTGCTACTACTACAACAACAACTACGACTTCTACTACTACGACTAATGCTACCGCTACCGCTAATATTATTACTGCTGCTACTGCTGCTACTACAACTACTACTACAATTACTGCTGTTACTATTGTTGCTGCTACTACCACCACCACTACTACTATAACTACTAATACTGCTACGACTATTACTTCTAGAACTTCTACTATAGCTTCTATTACTACACTACTACTACAACTTATACCACTAGAACTACTACTACTCCTGCAACTATTACTATTACTACAACAACAACTACTATAATTACTGTTGTTGTTGCTGCTACTACTACTACTAGTACTCCTATTACTACTACTACAACTGGTACCACTACTACTACTACATCTATTACTACTCCAATACTACCACCACTACTACATCTTCTACTACTACAACCACTACAACTTCTACTACTACTATTACTATTACTACTACAAATAGAGCTACTACTCTCACTACTACTCCTGCTTCTTCTTCTACTAAAAGCACTACTACTACTACTATAATGAGAACAACAACAACTACTACTATTAGTATAACTGCTACTCCCACTATAACTATTATTACTACTACTTGTACTACTATTGCTACTACTACTACCACTCCTGCTACTACAGCTGCTGCTGCTTCTACTGCTCCGGCTACTGCTTGTATTTCATCTAGTACTACTACTACTAATTCTACTACTACTATTATTATTACTACTACTACTACTGCTTCTACTGCCATCACTGCTGCTACTAGTACTACTACTGCTATTACTGCTACTTCACCTCCTGCTACTACTATTGTTACTACTGCTACTCCCGCTATAACTGTTGCTTTTGCTACTACTACTACAACTATTGCTACTGCTGCTATTTCTAGTACTGTAACAACTACTACTACTGCAACTACAACAACTGCTACAACTCAGGCTATAGCTACACTACCACTCTTTCTGCCACTACTACTACTGCATAACAATTAGGACAACTATTGCTACAACTATATCTACTAATACTACTACAACCAATTCTCCTACTATTAGTATGGCTGCTAATGCTATTGCAACTACTATTAATATAACTACTTCCTATACTATGACTACTCCTGCAACTATTACTGCGACGGTTGGCCGCTACTACTACAACTACTATTGCTACTACTACAACTATTACTTCTCCTACCACTACCACAACATCTTCTACCTCTACAATTACTACTACTGCTACAACTACTACTAATGCTGCTATTGCTACTGCTACTTCTGAAACAACAACTTCTACTGCTACTTCTACTTCTACTTCTGCTACTACAACAGCTTCAACTACTACTACTATTGCTACTACTACTGCTATGGCTACCACAACTATTTCACTTACTATTTCTGCTATAGCTACTATAGATACTACAACTACTACTTCCACTACTTCTACTACTACTACGATAGCCACTACTACTGTTGCTATTAATACTACTACTATGGCAACTACTACTACTACTGCTGCTACTACTATTACTACCACCACTACAACTACTACAGCTACTGGTGTTTTTGCTACTACTACCACTACTACTAATACTACTACAGTCACTATTGCTACAACTACTACCAATACTTCATCTACTACCGCAACTACAACTGTAATTGCTACTACTACTACTGCAACTGCAATTATTGCTACTACTACTACTGCTATAATGCTACTACTACCACTACTAATTCTACTATAGCTACTGCTGCAACTACTACTACTACTCCTAGGACTATGGCAACTACTATGACTGCTACTATTACTACAACAACTACCACTACCATTACTACTATTACCGCTACTATTATTGCTACTGCTACTACATCTACTTCGCATCCTCCTACTACTAATACTATAAGAACTACTTCTACTAGTGTTGCTTCTGCTACTACCACCACTACTACTACTTTTGCTATTATTATTTTGGTAGTATTACTACTACAACAACTACTACTGCTACTACTATTATTACTAATTCTATGACTACTGCTAATACTAATACTGCTACTGCTCCTACTACTACTGCTACTTTTTCTAGTACTGCTACTATTAGTAGTACTACTACTACAGCTACAGTAGCTTTTCTCACTACTGCTACTAGTACTACTACTACTGTGCTACTACTACTACTACAACTATTACTATTATTACTCCTCTTGCTACTGCTGCTACTTCTGCTATTATTACTACTACTACTAATAATCCTACTACTATGACTAGTACAAGTCCTACTACTATTACTAGTACTTCTACTACTATTGCTACTACTACTCCTACTACTATTCCTCCTCATACAACTACTACAACTACTACAATAACTACTGCTAATGCTACCGCAACTCTATTACTATTCCTACTGCTACTACAATTACTATTACCACTATTACAAATATTAATCCTACTCCTACATGTGCTACTACTCCTACTCCTACTACTACTACCACCACTACTCATAATCCTGCTACTACTACTACAACCACTTTTACTACTGTTGCTACTATTATTACTACTTCTATGTCTATTCCTACTCTTGCTACTAGTACTACTACTAAGTAGTAGCAACTATAATCGTAGTGATAGCAGAAGAAGTAGTGGTAGCGGCCAAAGTAGTAGTAGTAGTAATAGTAGTAGTAAGTGCAGCAACAACAAAACTAGTAGTGGTAGTAGCAGTAAATATTGTAGTAGTAGTAGTACTAGTACTAGTCGGAACAGTTGTAGAATTAGTAGTGGTAGTTGTAGTAGTAGTCATAGTAGTTGCAGTAGTAGTTATAGTGCAAGTAGTAGTAGTAGCAGTAGCAGCAGTAGTAGTTGTTATTGTAGTAGTAGTGGTATAGTAGTAGATGTAGTGGTCATAGGAGTAGCAGTAGTAGTAGTAGCAGTAGTACTAGTTGTAGTATTTGTTAATGTCATTATTGTTATTATAGTAGTAGTCGCAGTAGCAGCAGAAGTATAAGTTGTAGTAATAATAGTAGTAGTAGAAGAAGAAGAAGTATTAGATGTAATAATAACAATAGTAGCAGCAGCAGCAGTGGTCGTTGTAACAACATTAGTAGTAGTTAGTAATAATATTAGTAGTTGCTTAAGCAGTAGTAGCAAAAGTAGTAGTTGGAGGAGAAGACATAGTAGTACTAGTACAGTAGTATTAGCAAAAGTAGTAGTGGTATTAGTAGAAATAGTAGTAGTAGCAGTATTTGTTATGGTAGTAGTATTAGCAAGAGTAGCATCAATAGCAACAGCTAAAGCAGTAGGAGTAGTAGTAGTAGAAGCTGTAGTAGTAGTAGTAGGAGGAGTATTAATAGTTGTGGGAGGTGTAGTAGTAGGAGTAGCAATAGAAGTATTAGCAATTATCACAATAATAGTAGAGGCAGTAGCAGTAATAGTAGTAGTAGCAGTAGTAGTGGTTGTAATAGGATCTATAATAGTAGTACTAGTAGTAACATATTAATAGTGGTAATAGTAGCAGCACTAGTTTCAGTAATAGTAGTAGTAGCAGTGGTATTGCTATAGTACTTGTAGCCGCATTAGGGTCAAGAGTAGAAGTGGTGGTAGTAGTAATAGCAGTAGCAACAGTAACAGTAGCAATAGTAGTAGTAGTAGCAGCAGCAGTTGTAGTAGTAGTAACATCCTCAATGGCTATAGTTGTCGTACCAAAAGTAGTAGTAGTTGTTGTTGTGATAGCACTAGTAGCAGTAGCTATAGTAGTTCCAGTAGTAGTAGCAGTCATAGTAGAAGTAGTAGAAGTAGTAGTAGTAGGAGTAGTAGTAGCAATTGTATTAGTAGTAGTAATAGTACTAGTAGTAGCAATAGTAGTAGAAGTAGGAGTAGCAGCAGTATTAGTAGTAGCAATAGTGGTTGGAGTAGTTGTAGTTCTAGTAGTAGTACTAGTAGTAGTAGTGGAAGTAGGCGTAGTAGTCGTAGTAGCGGTCGTAGTAGCAGTAGCGGTCGTAGTAGCAGTAGTAGAATTAATAGTAGCACTAGAGATAGTATTACTAGTAGTAGCAGTAATAGTCGTAGTAGTAGTAGTAGTAGTAGTAGGTGTTGCAGTAGCAGCAGCAGCAGTAGTACTAGTAGCAATAAGACTAGTTGCAGCAATTGTAGTAGGAGTAGCAGTAGTAATTGTCATAGTAGTAGTAGAAATAGTAGCAGCTGTTGTAGTAGTAGTCGTAGCGATAGTCATAGTATTCGTAGTCAGAGCAATAGTAGTAGTAAAAGTTGAAGTAGTGGTAGTAGTAGTAGTAGTGGTATTCGTAGTGTTAATTGTAGGAGTAATAGAAGTAGAAGTAGTAGTAGAGGGAGTTGCTATAGCAGTAGTTACAGTTATTGTAGTACTAGTAGGGGTAGTAGTAGTACTAGTAGTAATCATAGTAGTTGTAGTTGTAGTAGTAGCAGTAGTAATAGTAATTGAAGTAGTAGTAGTAGAAGGAGTGGTGGGAGTAGTAGCAGAAGTAGTAGTAGTAATAGAAGTAGTTGTCGTAGTTGTTGTAGTATTAGTAGAGATAATAGTCACAGTAGTAGTAGTAATTGCTGTAGTAGTAGTAGTAGTAGTAGTAGTAGATGCAGTAGTGCTAGCAGCAGTAGTATTAGTAGTAGTACAAGTGGTAGTAGTAGTAGATGTAGTAGTAGCAGTAGTAGCAGTTATAGAAATAGTAATAGATGATAGTAGTAGTATTAGCTTTAGTGGTAGTAATAGTAGTAGTTGCACTTATAGTTATAGAAGTAGGAGTAGTAGTGGCCGCTATTGTGAATGTAGTAGTAGTACTAGGAGTAGTAGTAGTAACGGTAGGAGTAGTTGTCACAGTAGTAGCTATTGTAGTAGTAGTAGTATTATTATTAGTAGTCATTGTATCAATAGTAGCAATAATACGACTACTACTACTCCTACCACTACTAATCCTGCTACAACTGCTACTCCTACTATTAGTACTAGTAGTACAACAACTACTACTACTACTAATAATAATAATAATAACAATAATATAATTATTGCTTCTACTACTACTACTACTACACAAACTACAACTACCACCATGACTACTACTACAACTACTATTGTTGCTACAACAACAAGTAGTACAACAACTACTGCTACTAACACAACAACTACTATTATGAGTACGAGTTGGAGGAGTAGTAGTAGTAGCAGTAGTAGCAGTAGGAGTTGGAGTGCAACTTGCAGTCGTAATAGTAGTAGGAGGAGTATTAGTAGTATTATTAGGGGTTGTAGTAGGAACTGTAGTACGAGTTGTAGTTGTTGGAGTAGTGGTAGTAGTGGTGGTAGTCGTAGTGGTAGGAATAGTAGCAATAGTATTAGTTGTAGTTGTAGTTGTTGTGCTAGTAGTGAGAGTAATAGTAGTAGTAGTACAAGTAGTAGTAGCAGTAGCAGCAGTTGTAGGACTAGTAGTAGTTATAGTACTAGTAGTAGCAGTAGCAGTAGCAGTAACATTAGTAGTAGTAATATTAGTAATAGGTGTAGTAGTAGTAGTAGTCGTAGTAGTGGTCATAGTAGCAGTTGGAGTAGGAGTAGCAGTAGGGGTAGTAGTTGAAGCAGCAACAGTAGTAGTAGTAGTTATTGTTATTGTTGTTGTTGTTTTAGTTGTTGTTATTGTTGTTACAGTAGTAGTAGTAGTAGTAGTCAGCCGCAATGGTAATGGTAGTGGTAGTAGTAGCAGTATTTGTAGTAGTAGTAGTAGCTATAGAAGTAGTAGCATAAGTACTAGTAGAAGTTGCAGCAGTAGTAATTTTAGTAGCAATTGTAGTAGCCATCGCAATAGTAGTGACATTAGTTGTAGTAGCACAAGTAGAAGCTGTCATAGTAGCAGAACTAGAACTAGAAGCAGTAGCAATTGTTTTAGTTGTTGTTGTAGTAGTAGTTATTGTAGTAGTAGTAGTAGAAGCTGCAACAATAGTCGTAGTAGTAGTTCTAGAAGTTGTATTTTTAGCCACAGTAGTAGTGGTAGTAGTAGTAATTGCAGAAGTAGTATTAGTTGTCATCGTAGTAGTAGTCAAAGTAGTAGTTGTAGCAATAGTAGTAGAGGTAGTTGTAGTAGCAGTAGTCATAGTAGTAGCAGTAGGAGTAGAAATTGTAGTAGTAGCAGCAGTAGTGGTTGCAGTAGTAGTATTTATAGCAGAAAAAGTAGTAGTTGTAGCAGCCGTAGCACTAGTTGTAGCAGTAGTAGCTATAGTAGCAGTAGTAGTATTAGTAGAAAATATAGCAGTAGAAGAAATAGCACTAGTAGAAGGTGTAGTAGTAGTAGCAAAAGTGATACCAGTAGTACTAGTAGTGCTCCTAGTGGATCTAGTAGCATTAGTAGTTTAGTAGTAGTAGTAGTAGAAATAATAGTTGTAGTAGTTGAAGTAGTGGTAGTTGTAGTAGAAGTAGTAGAGGTAGTGGTCGTAGTAGTAGTTGCTGTGGTTATGGTAGTAGTAGTAGTAGCAGAAGTAGTACTGGTAGTAGTTGTGGAAATAGAAGCAGAAGTACTAATAGAAGTTGCAGCAGCAACAGCGGTAGTAGTTGAAGTAGCAGTAGTAGTAGTCATAGAAGTAGTATCAACAATCATAGAAGTAGTGGCAATAGTAGTAGTAGTAGAAGTAGCACCAGTCATAGTAGTAGAAGTGGTAGTAGAAACAAAAGCAGTTGTAGTTGCAGAAGTCGTAGTTGTAGTTGTTATTGTAGTAGCAGCAACAACGATAGTCATTGTGGTAGTAGTAATAGTAGTTATGGATGTAGTATTAGTAGCCATAGTAGTAGTAGTCATAGTAGTAGTTGTAGCAATAGTAGCAGATGTAGTAGTAGTAGGAGTTAAAGTCATAGTAGTAGCAGTAGTATTAGTAATAGTTGTAGTGGTAGTAGTAGTGGAAGCATTAGTAGTATCAGTAGCAATAGAAGCAGTAGTCGTAGCAGCAGTTGCACTAGTAGTGGCAGTAGTAGCTTTAGTTGTAGTAGTAGTGTAGTAGTATTAGCAGCAATAGGAGCAGTAGCAATGGCAGTAGTAGTAGCAGTAGTAGTAGTATCGACAGCAGCAGCAATGGTAGCACTAGTAGAAGCAGTAGTAGTGGCAGCAAAAGTAATACTAGTAGTACTAGTAGTAGTTGCAGTAGTAGTAGTTGTAAAAGTAGCAGTAGCAGTAGTGGCAGTAGTAGTAGTAATTGTTGTAGTAGTAATAGTAGTTGCAGTCGTAGTAGTTGTTGCAATAGTTGCAGTAGTAGCATTAGAAGTAGTAGTAACAATAGTTGCAATAGTAGTTGTAATTATAGTAGTAATAATAGAAGTAGCTGTAGTAGCAGTAGTAGAAGTAGCGGTAGTAGCAATAGTAGCAGTAGTAGTAGTAGTAGCAGCAGTAGCAGTAGTAATAGCAGTAGCAGCGAAAGTGTTTTAAGTAGAAAAAGTAGTATTAGTAGTTATAGTAGCAATAGTTGTTGTGGTGTCAGTAGTTGCAGTAATAGTAGCAGTCGCAGTATTGGATAGTAGTAGTAGGAGTACTTGTAGTAGTAGTTGGAGTAGTAATAATAAATATGGTAGTATTAGCAATAATAGCAATAATAGTAGTGGTACCAATAGTTGCAATAGTAGCCATTGTGGTAGTAATAGTAGTAGTAGCAGTAATAACAGTAGTAGCAGTAGTAGTAGTACTATAATTAGTAGCAATAGCAGCAGCAGTGGTAGAAATGGTAATAGTAGTAGTTGTTGTAGTAGAAGTAGTAGCCGTAACAATAGCAATTTTCATAGTAGTTGATGTAGCAATGGCAACAACAACATTAGTAGGTTAGTAGTAGTAGCGTATGTAGTAGGAGTAGTAATAGTAGTAGCAGTGGTAGTAGCTGTATCCATAGCAGAAGTAGTTGCAGTAGTAGACATAGAAATAGTATGTGTAGCAATAGTAGTATATTAGTAGGTTAGTAGTAGTAGCAGATGTAGTAGGAGTAATAATAGTAGTAGCTGTGGTAGTAGCTGTATCCATAGTAGAATTAGTTGCACTTGTAGACATAGAAATAGTATGTGTAGCAATAGTGGTAGTAGTAGTCGTTCTTGAAGTAACAGTAGAAGTAGTTGTCGCAGCATAGTAGAAGTAATAGTTGTATTAATACCAGTGGGAGTAGTAGTAGTGGCAGTAGCGGTAGTAGTAATAGTAGCAGTCGTAGTAGTAGTTGTAGTAAGAATAGTAATAATAGTAATAATAGTAGTAACAATCCTAGTAGTAGCAGTAGTACTCGTTGCAATAGTACTAGTACTAGTTCCACTATTGCTACTACTATAAGAACAACAACAATAACTGCTACTAGCACCACCACCACCACCACCACCACCACTAGTACTGCTACTACTACTACAACTACTACTTCAACTTCTATTAGTACTACTACTACTATAGCTACTACTACTGTTGTTGCGACTGCTACTACGGCTATGAATGCTACTGCTACTACTACTACTTCAACTACTACTGCTACTACTACTATTATCAATACTACTACTACTACGACTACTATTACTACTACTACCAACTCTACTACCACTGTTATTATTACTTCATCTACTTCTACTACCACTACTACTATGACGTCTACTACTACTACTACTGCTACTACTACTACTAATGCAACTACTACTACTACTATTACTACTACTAATACTACTCCTACTACTTCTTCTACTACTACTACTACTACTACTGCTGCTGTAACTACTATTACTGCTGTTGCTACTACTACTATAAACTACTACTACTGCTGCTGCTGCTGCTACTACTACTTTTAGTACTATAACTGCTTCTGCTGCTACTACTGACACTAGAGCTGCTGCTACTACTATTTCTACTAATTCTACCACTATTGATAGTAGTATTAGTAGTGGTTGAATTAGTTGTAATAGTTGTATCAATAATAGTGATAGAATTAGTAGTAGTAGTAGTAGTAGTAGTAGTAGTAGTAGTAGTAGTAATGGTAGTAGGAGCAATAGTAGTATTAGTACTACTATAAACTACTACTACTATTACTGCTACTACTACTACCACTACTACTACTTCTTTTGCTACGATGACTACTCTTGCTACTATTATTGCTACTATAGCTACTTCTACTACTAGCACTACAACTACAATAACTTCTATAACTGCTACTACAACTACTACAACAACAACTTCTATTGCTACTACTACAACTACTCCAACTGCTACTGCTACTACTACTACTATAGCTTCCACTGCTACTACTACTTCTATAACTAATAATAATGCTTCTGCTACTGCTACTATTACAACAACTATTACTATTGCAACTACTGCTGCTACTACTACCACTATTTCCACTACTACTACTATTATTACTACTGCTACTGTGTCTACTACTACTACTCCTAATACTAAGACAGTGACACTATCACTACGATTGTCATTGCTGCTGCTACTACCACTGCATTTGCTATTACAAATTGCTACTACTACTACTAGTCCTACTACTACTACTACTACTACTCATACTATTGTTACTATAACTACATCTCCTAGTACTATTATTATTGTGACTATTTCTCTTACTACAACAATTGCTACTCCTACTAATACTAGTGCTGCTGCTTCTACAATTTCTACTACTACTGCTACTACGTCTGCAACTACTATAGCTACTACTACTCCTACTACTATTTCTAATAATTTCGCTAATACTACTACCAATAGTCCAACTACTACTGCTACTAGTACTCCCACTACTAGCATTACTATTAGTAGCAGTACTACTACAACTACCATTGCTATTGCAGTTGCTACTAATCCTACTACTACTACTATTAATGTTGTTTGACTACTGCTACTAATACTTCAAGTACTACTTCTACTATTGCTAATACAGTGGCTATTTGTACTACAATCACTACTGCAGCAATGACGACTACTACTACTATTACTGCTACTTTTATGACTATTACTACTATGATTTCAACTACTACTACTACTTCCACTATTACTACCACTACTAGTATTGCAACTACCACTGCTACCACTACTACTCTACTACTACTACTACTGCTGCTACTACTACTGCTACTACAGCTACTACTACTGTTACTACTACTCCTACTTCTACTACGGTAGCTACTACTACTACAACCACTACTACTACTATTGCTACTGCTGCTACAACAACTACTACTACTACTACTGTAAATACTACTACTATTATAGCTACTACTGTAACTACTGCTACTAATACTACTGCTACTACTTCTACTACTGCTACTGCTACTACTACTACTACTACTACTACTACTACTGCAACTACTACTACAAACTAATACTACTATTACTATTGCTGCTGCTACCACTACTACTACTACTGTTACTTCTACTACTACAACTGCTTTAGATTCTACTGCTGCCACTACAGCTGCTACTAGTACCATTACTACTACTTCTACCACTATTGATGCTACTAATACTACTAATAATACTATTGCTCCTACTACTATAACTACTACAGCAGCTGCTACTACCACAACTACTACAATTACTACTACTACCAGTAATACTTTCACTAATACTGCTACTACTAATGTTGCTACTACTACTACTACTATTGCTTCCAATGCTACTACTCCTGCTTCTACTCCTACTACTGAAATTGCAACTACTACTATTACTGCTATAATTACATACTACTTCAAAATCTATTATTACTATTAGAAATATCGCTTCTCATACTACTACTAATACTGCTACTACTACTGCTTCAACTACTGTTGCTACTTCTATTACGGCTACTACTACTACTACACTTACTACTACTATTACGTCTACTACTACTTCTACTAATACTACCACTAGCACTCTCGCTAATACTACTTCAGCTAATACTACTCCCACCACTACCACCACCACCACCACCACCACCACTACTTCTTTTGCTACTACGACTACTCCTACTACTACTGCTGCTACTTCTGCTACTACTACGATGACTACTACTGCTTCTACAATTGCTACTACTACTGCTACTACCGCTAATGCTACTACTGCAACTACTCCAACTTCTACTACTACTACTGCTACTATAGCTTCCACTACTACTACTACTTCTATAACTAACAATAATACTTTTGTTACTGCTACTACTGCAACAACTATTACAATTGCTACTATTGCTGCTACTTCTACTACTCCTACTACTACTACAACAACATATATAACTTCTACTACTACCACGTCTACTAGTTCTGTTACTACTATGACTACTACTGCTGCTAATACTACTAATACTACTACTACGAAAACTATAATTGTTACCACTACTCCTATTACTACTATCACTACCACTACTATTACAGCTACTTGTGATACTACTAACACTACTACCACTACTTGTACTGCTATTGCTACTACTATTGCTACTGCTACTACTACTACAACAAGTACTGCCGATACTATTGCTACCACAACTATTGCTACTACTATAGCTAATACTGCTACTACTGCAACAACTGCTGCTACAACTACTACTACAACTTGCACTCTTACTATTACTGCTACTACTAAACACTACTACTATTGTCGCTTGTCCTACTGCTAGTACTATTATTGTTTCAGCTACTACTACTACTACCACTACTACAACAACAACAACTACTATTGTTGGTACTGCAACAGCTGCTAAAATTACTACTTTTGCTACTACTTCTGCTACTGCTACTACTTTATCTACTATTACACTACTGCTATTACTACTATTACTACTATTACTACTATTGCTGCTACTATTACAACTACTATTATTGCTACTATTATGACTACTTCTCATACTACTACTGCTGCTACTACTACAACTACTGCTCCTACGCTGCTACTGCTTCTACTATGACTACTACTACTACCATCACTGCTACTTTTGCTACTACTACTAGTGCTACTTCTACTGCTACTGTAGCTAATACTTCAACTACTACTAGTAGTACTACTACTGCTACCACTACTGCTACTACTGCTGCTGCTAATACTATTACTACTACTTCTACTACTACTGCTACTATTGCTATGACTATTATTTTTATTACTATAACTACTTCTATAGCTACTGCTATTGCTATTACTAATAATATTAGTAGTAGTAATAGCAGTAGTAACAGTAGTTGCAGTAGTAGTAGTAGCCGAAGTATTAGCAGTAGCTATAGCAGTAGTAGTAGTAGAAGTAGTAGCAGTAATTGTAGCTATAGTAGCAGTCATAGTTGTAATAGTAGCAGTAGTAGCATTAGTAGTGGTTGTAGCAGTAGCTACAGTAGTAGTGATAGTAGTAGTAGCGATAGTAGTAGCAGCAGTAGTAGTAGTAGCAACTCTAGCAGTATTACAAGTAGTCATTATTGTTGTAGTAGTAACAGCTAAAGCAGTATCAGCAAAGGTCATGGTACGAGCAGTAGTAGAAGCATTAGCAATAGCAATAGTAGTAGAAGTAATAGTAGCAATCATAGTAGTAGTAGTGGTAGTAGTAATAGTAGTAGTAGTTGCAGCAGTACTAGTAGTAGTAGTACTAGTAGTGTCAGTAGAAGTAGCAATAGTTGTAGAAGAAGTAGTAGTAGTTCCAACCTTAGCAGTCCTAGCAATAATACTAGTAGCAGTACCAGTAATAACTATAGTAGTAGTAATCGTAGTAGAATTGGCAGTAGTATTTGTAGTAGTAGAAACATTAATGGTAGTAGCAATAGCAATAGTAGTAGTAGTTGTTATGGTAGTGTTACAAGTGGTAGTAGTAGTAGTAGCAGTAGTAGCAGTAATGGTAGTAGTAGTATTAGTAGTAGTAGTAATAGTAGAAATAGTAATTGTAGTCATAGTAGTATGCCAGCTACAGCGACAATAGTTATAGTAGTAGTAGTAGTTGTTGTAGCCGTAGAAATTTTTGCGTCAGTAGATGTAGTAGTAGTTACAATCGCAATCGTGTTAAAAGTTGTAGTTGTGGTAGCAGTATATGTAGTAGAAGTAGTTGTAATAGAAGTAGCAGTGGTGGTAGTAGTAGTAGTAGCAATCATAGAAGCAGTATTAGTAGAAACATTAATGGTGGTAGCAGTAGCCCCAATAGCAATAGTAGTAGTAGCAGTAGAATTAGTAGTAGTTCTAGTTTTAATCGCAGTAGTGGTAGTGGTAGTTGTAGAAGTAGTAATAGTAGTAGCACTAGTATTAGTTGGAGTAGTAGCAGAGGTTATGGTAGCAATAGTAGAAGTAGCAATAGTACTAGTTGCAGTAGCAGCAGCAGTAGTAGTAGTAGTGGGAGTAGTTGTAGTAGTAGTAGTGGCAACAAAAGTAGTAGCAGTAGTAGAAGAAGTAGTGGAAGTTGTCGTAATAGCAGCAATAGAAGTAATAATTGTACCAAGAGTGGCAGTAGCAGTAGCAAAAGTAGCATAAGTAGTAGTAGCAGAAGTTGTAGTTGTAGACATAACAGTAATAGTTGTAGTAGTAATACTAGTAGAAGTACTCGTGTTAGTAGCAGTAGTAGCTATTATAGTAGTAGTGGTTGTAATAGTTGTACCAGTGGCAACATTAGCAAAAGAAGCAATAGCAGTAGTTGTAGTAATCGTAACAACATTAGTAGTAGCGGCAAAAGTCGAAGTAGCAGTAGGAGTAGTAGCAATATTTACAGTAGTAGAATTAGTAGTAATAGTAGTATTAGTAGTAGCAGTAGTAGTCATAGTAGCTGTACTAGAAGTAGTAGCAATAGTAGTAGTACCAGTAGTCGTGGTGGCAGTAGTAGAAGTAGCAGTAGGAGCAGAAGTAGTAGTAGCATTAGTAGTAATAGCTATAGGAGAGGTAGTAATAGTTGTTGTGGCAGTCCTAGGAGCAGCAGCAATAGTAGTAGAAGTTATAGTAGCAGTAGTCATAGTAGTAGTAGTAGTAGAAGTAATAATTATACCAATTATGGTAGTGGCAGTAGTAATTGCAGTACGAGTAGTAGTAGGGGAAGTAGTAGTTATAGCTATAGCAGTAATAGCTATAGTAGCGGTAGTAGTAGAAGTAGTAGTGGTAGTCGATGTAGTAGCTATTATTCTTGTAGTAGTAGTAGTCATCGTATTAGCAATAGTAGTGCTAGCTAAAGAATCATTAATAGTAGCTATAGTAGTTGTCACAATAATAGTGGTAGCAGTAGGAGTAGTAGTAGTAGAATTATTATTAGTAGTAATAGTAGTAGTAGCAGTAGTAGCAGTAGTAGCAACAGTGACAGTAGAAGCGATACTAGCAGCAACACTAATAGTAGTAGTACTAGTAGTGGCAATAGAAGTAGCCATAGTAGTTATTGAATTGTTAGTAGTGGTAGTAGTAAGAGCTGTAGTTGTAGCAGTAGTTGTGTAACAACAGTAGTGATCAAGGAGTGGTAATAGCAGTGGTGGTGGCAGTAGTAGTAGGAGAAGTTGTAGTAGCAACAGCAGTAGTAGGAGTAGTAATGGTAGTATAAGTTGTAGCAGTAGCAGGAGTAGTAATGGTAGTATAAGAAGAAGCTGTAGTAGCAGTAGTCGTAGTAGCAGTAGTAGAAGTAACAGTAGTACCATAAGTTGAAGTAGGAGTAGTAGTTGTAGTAGTTATAGTAGTAGTAGTAGTATTAGTAGTAGTAGTAGTGTTGTAACAGTAGCAATGCTGCTCGTAGAGAGGTAGTAGTAGAAGTAGTAAATTGCAGTAGAAGCAGCAACAACAACAACAGCAGCAGTAGTAGTTATACTAATAGTAGTAGTAGTGGTGGTTGTTGTTGTAGTAGTAGTAGCAATAGTAATAGTTGTGGTCGTAGGAGGGGGAGTAGTTATAGTAGTTGTTGTTGTTGTAGCAATAATAGCAGTAGTAGTGGTAGTAGTGGAAGTAGTAGTCATAATTATAGTAGTAGTAGAAGTGGTAGCTGTAATAGCAGTAGCAGTTGGATTAGTAGTCGTAGTAGCAGTAGCAGTAACAGTAGTTGTTGTTGTTGTAGTAGTAGTTGAAGCAGTAGTTGCTGCAATCATAGTAGTAGTTGTAGTAGTAGTAGGATAAGTTTTAGCAATTGTACTATTAATAATAGTAGTATTATTTGTAGTAATAGTACTAGTTGTAGGAGTAATGGTATTATTAGTAGTAGTAGCATTAGCAGTAGTATTAGTAGACATTATAGTAGATGTAGTAGTTGCAATTGTAGCAGCAGCAACAGTCGTAACTATACTAATACTAGTAGTAGTTGTAGTAGTAGTAGTCATAGTAGTAGCACTAGTAGTAGTTATGTTAGTAGGAAGAGGAGTAGTGCTCGTATTAGTAGTAGTTGTTGGAGCAATAGCAGTTGTAGTAGTTATTATTGTAGTAGTAGTTGTAGCAGTAGTAGTTGTTGGAGCAATAGCAGTTGTAGTAGTTATTATTGTAGTAGTAGTCGTAGCAGTAGTAGTTGTTGTAGCTATAGTAGTAGGAGGAGGAGGAGTGGAAGTAGTAGCAGTAGGTGTTGTAGTAGTACTCGTAGTAGTAGTAGTAGAAGTTGTAGTAGAAGTATTAGTAGTATTAGTTGAAGTAGTAGTAGTAGCAATAGTGGTAGTAGTTGTTGTAGAAGTTATAAGAGTTGCAGAAGCAGTATGGGATGTTTTAGTAGTTGTAGTAGTAGCGGTACTAGTAATAGAAGAAGAAGCAGTAGTAGCAGTAGCAGTAGTTGTAATTGTAGGTGGAGGAGTTGTAGTAGTAGTAGCAGTTATAGTTGTAGTAGTTGTAGTAGTGGTAGTAGTAGTACTCGCAGTTGTCATAGTAAGTGTTATCATTGTTGTTGTTGTTGTTATTATTGTTGTTGTTGTTGTAGTAGTAGTATTGTAGAAGTAGGAGTAGGAATAGTAGTAGTAGTAGTAGGAGTAGGAGAAGTAGTAGCAGTTGTAGTAGTAGTAGTACTGCTAGTACTAGTAGTGGTAGCAGCCATAGCAATAGTAGTAGTGTTAGTTGTTATAGGAGTATTAGTAGTGGTAGAAGTAGTAGTAGTAGTAATAGTAGTGGTAAAAGTTATTGAAGCTATAGTAGTAGTAGTAGTAGGAGTAGTAGTTATAGTAGCAATAGGAGTAGTAATAATAGTAGTTGCAGCAGCAGTATTATTTTAATAATAGTAATAGTTGTATGAGTAGTAGTAGTATTAGTAGTAGCTGTTGTAGTAGCAGTGTAGTACTAGTAGTAGTAGTAGTACTAGAGGTAGTAGTAGAAGTAGTACTTGCCGTAATGGCAGTAGTAGTAGCAGCAATAGCAGTAGTATTAGTCGTAGTAGTGATATCTGTAGTAGTAGGAGAAGTAGTAGTTGTTGTAGTAGGTGTAGTAGTTGAAGTAGTAGTAGTTGCAATAGTAGAAGTAGTAGGAGGAGGAGGAGAAGTTTTTGTACATGTACTATTAGCAGTAGTATTATTTGTAGTAATAGTAGTAGTTGTAGGAGTAGTAGTTGCGTTAGTAGTAGTAGTTTTAGTAGTAATGTAGTTATAGTAGCAGTTGTAGTAGTAGTAGAGATAGTAGTAGAAGTAGTAGTTGCAAGTGTAGCAGCAGTAGCAGTAGTAGTTGTACTAGCACCACTAGTAGTAGGAGCAATAGTAGTAGTAGTCATAGTGGTAGCAATAGTAGTAGTTGTGTTAGTAGGAGGAGGAGTAGTGGTCATAGTAGTAGTTGTTCTTGGAGCAGTAGTAGCAGCAATTGTTGTGGCAGAATTAGTAGTAGTAGTAGCAGTTGTGGTGATAGAATTTGTTGTTGTTGGTATAGTATTAGTAGTTGTAGTTGGAGTAGGAGTAGAAGGAGTAGTAGGAGTAGTGGTGGTAGTAGTAGTAGTTGTTGTAGTAGTATTAGTTGTAGTAATAATAGTTGTTATAGGAGTAGTAGTAGTGTAGCAATTGTAGCAGTAGTGGTAGTTGTGGAGGTAGTTGTAGAAGCATTATTTGTAGTAATGGCAGGAGTAGTAGTAATAGTAGTCATAGTATTAGTAGTAGTAGTGGTAGCTATATTAGTAGTAGCAGTAGGATTAGTAGTAGTAGCAATAGGAGTAGTAGTAGTTACTGTAGTAGTAATAGTAGTAGTAGTAGTTTAAGAAGTTTGACTAGGTTTACTATTAGGAGTAGTGGTATTATTTGTAGCAATAATAGTAGTTGTAGGAGTAGTAGTGCAGTTATAGTACCAATAGTAGTAGTATTAGAGGTACTAGTAGTAGTAGTATTTGCAGTTGTAGCAACAACAACACTAGTAATTGTACTAGTAGTAGTAGTTGTAGTAGTAGTTCTAGTCGTAGCAATAGTAGTCATTGTGATAGTGGGAGGAGGAGTAGTGGTCGTAGCGGTAATTATTGATCGAGTAGCAACAACAGTTGTTGAAGTTGTGGTAGTAGTAGTTGTTGTTGTTGTAGCAGTAATTGTAGTAGTAGTAGTTTTTGTAGCTATAAGAGTAATAGTGGTAGGAGAAAAAGTAGTAGCAGTAGGAGTCATACTTGTTGTAGCAGTAGTAGTAATAGAAGTAGTTGTAGTAGTATTAGTTGTAGTAGTAGTAGTAGTTGTAGTTGAAGCAGGAGTAGTATTAGTAGAAATAGTAGGAGAAGTTTTAGTAGTTGTTGTAATAGCAGTAGAAGCAGCAGTAGCAGTAGCAGTAGTTCTAATAGTAGGTGGAGGTGTTGTAGTAGTAGTAGCTATTATAGTTGTAGTAGTTGTAGTAGTTGCAATAGTCTTAGTAAATGTTGTTGTTGGAGTAGAAGTAGTAGTAGTGGTCGTAGTATTATAGTTGTGGTAGTAGTAGTACTAGTAGTAGTAGTAGCAGTAGGAGTAGTAGCCATGGCAGTAGGGGTAGTAGTAGTAGTTGTTGAAGTAGTAGTAGTAGCAGCAGTAGTAGTGGTAGAAGTTATTGTTGCAGTAGTAGTAGTAGTAGGAGGAGGAGGAGGAGGAGGAGGAGGAGGGGGAGCAGTAGTGCTTGTAGTAGTTGTAGTAGTAGTATTATTTATAGTAATAGTAGTAGTTGTAGGAGTAGTAATTGTATTAGTAGTAGTTGCTATTGCAGTAGTGTAGTAACATTAGCTATAGTAGTAGTAGTAGTAGAGGTAGCAGTAGAAGTAGCAGTTCCAATATTGGCAGTAGTAGTAGCAGTAGTAATAGTAGAAGTAGTTGTTGTAGTAGTAGTAGTAGTTGAAGTAGTAGTCGTAGCAATAGTAGTAGTAGTAGTAGTCATAGTTGAAGTAGTAGTATTAGCAATAGAAGTAGTAGTAGTAGTAGTAGGAGAAGTTATAGCAGTTGTACTATTAGTAGTAGTATTATTATTTGTAGTAATAGTTGTAGTTGTAGTAGTAGTGGTTGTAATAATAGTGTAGTTACTGTAGTAGCAGTAGTAGTAGAAGGGGTAGTAGTAGAAGTTGTAGTTGCAGTTGTAGCAACAACAACTGTAGTAGTTGTACTAGTAGTAGAAATAGTCATAGTAGTTGCAATAGTAGTAGTTGTGGAAGTAGGAGGAGGAGTAGTTCTTGTTGTAGTGGTTGTTGTTGGAGTAGCAACAACAGCAGTTGTTGTAGTTGTTGTAGTTGTAGTGGTTGTTTTGGTTGTTATAGTAGTTACAATAGTTGTAGTTGTTGTATTTACAATAGTTGTAGCAGTAGGAGTAGAAATAGTAGTAGTAGTAGAAGTAGTAGGGGAAGTTTCAGTAGTTGTAGTAGTGGAGGTAGTAGTAGTAGTAGCTGCAGCAGTAGTTGTAATATTAGGTGGAGAAGTTGCAGTAGCAGTAGCAGTTATAGTTGTTGTAGGTATAGTTGTTGTAGTAGTAGTCGCAGTAGTCGTAGTAAGTGTTGTCATTGAAGTAGAAGTAGTACTAGTTGTCATATAGGTAGCAGTAGGAGTAGGAGTAGTAGTAGTGGTAGAAGTGGTAGCAGTTGTAGTTGTAGTAGTGCTACTAGTAGTAGTAGCAGTAGGAGTAGTAGCCATCGGTGTAGTAGTTGTTGTAGGAGTAGTAGTAGTGGAAGCAGTAGTAGTTGCAGTAGTAGTAATAGAAGTTGTTGTAGTAGCTATAGTAGTAGTAGTAGGAGTAGTAGTAATAATAGTAGTGGGAGTTATAGTTGTGGTAGTAGCAGTAGTTGCAGTGGTAGTATTATTTGGAGTAATAGTAGTAGTTGTAGGAGTTGTTGTCGAGGTAGTAGTATAATTAGTAGTTGTGGTAATGGCAGTAATAGTAGCAATAGTAGTAGTATTCATACTAGTAGTGGTAGCTGTAGTAGCAGTAGTGGTAGGATTATAAGCAGTATCAATAGTAGTAGTAATAGTAGTAGTAGAGTAGTAGTAGTAGTTGAAGTAATTGTAGTAGTAATAATAGTCGTAGTAGTAGTAATAGTAGGAGAAGTTTTAGTAGCTGTACTATTAGCAGTAGTACTATTATTTATAGTAATAGTAGTAGTTGTGGGAGCAGTAGCATTATCAGCAACAGTAGTTGTAGCAGTAGTGTAGTTATAGTACCAATAGTAATAGTAGCAGATGTAGAAGTAATAGTTGCAGTTGTAGCTTTAGTAGTAGTAGTGGTTGTAATAGTAGTACAGTAGTAGTGGTAGTCGTAGTAGTATCAATAGTAGTAGTTTTGGTAGTCGGAGGAGTGGTAGTGGTTGTAGTAACAGTTATTGTTGGAGCCGCAACAATAATAGTTCTAGTAGTGGTAGTAGTAGTACTTGTTGCTGTTATAGCAGTTGTGGTAGTAGTTGTTGTTCTAGTTGTAGTAGTAGGAGGAGGAGGAGCAGAAGTAGTCGCAGTCGGAGTAGTAGTAATAGCTAGGGCATTTGTCATAGTAGAAGTAGTAACAACAGTAGTAGTAGTATTAGTTGAAATAGTTGAAGTAGTAATAGTAGTATTAGTTGTTGTTGCAGGAGTAGTAGTAGTAGAATTGTAGGCAAAGTTTTAGTGGTTATAGTCGTTGCGAAGTAGTAGTAGAAGAAGAAGCAATAGTAGCAGCAATAGTTGTAGTAGTATTAGATGGAGGATTTGTAGTAGTAGTAGCAATTACATTTGTAGTAGTTGTAGCAGTCATAGTAGTAGAAGTCCTAGTAATCGTAGTAAGTGTTGTCGTTATAGTAGTTGTAGTAGTATTAGTAGCAGTCGTAGGAATAGTAGTAGTAGCAGTAGTAGAAGTAATAGCAGTTGTAATAGTGGTGGTGGTGGTGGTAGTCGTAGTCGTTGTAGTGGGAGTACTAGTAGTTGTTGTACGAGTAGTAGTAGTGGGGAAAGTAATAGTAGTCATAGTAGTGGTAGTGGTAGAAGTTGTTATTGTAGCTGTAGTAGTATTAGTAGTAGTAGTAGTGGTAGTAGTTGTAGTAGTAGTAGTATTTTTAGTAATAGTAGCTGTTGTCGAAGTAGTAGTAGTATTAGTAGTTGTTGTAGTTTACAATAGTAGTAGTAGTACTAGAGGTAGTAGTACATGTAGTAGTTGCTATAATGGCAGTAGTAGTAGCAATAGTAGTAGTAGTATTAGTATTAGTAGTAGTAGTGGTAGCTGAGTAGCAGTAGAAGTAGGATTAGTAGTGGTAGCAGTAGATGTAGTAGTAGTAGAAGAAGAAGAAGTAGTTGTAGAAGCAGTCGTTGTACTAGTAGTTGTTGTAGTTGAAGTTGTAGTAGTATTAGTTGCAATAGTAATAGTAGTAGGCCGAGAAGTTTTAGTAGTCATACTACTAGAAGTAGTATTATTTGTAGTAATTGTAATAGTGGTAGGAGTTGTACTAGTATTTATAGTAGTTATTGTAGTAATAGTGCAGTTATATTTGCAACAGTTGTAGTAGTAGAGGTAATTGTATAAGTAGTAGTTGTAGTTGTAGCAGCAGTAGCAGCAGTAGCAGCAGCAGCAGCAGCAGCAGTAGTAGTAGTCGTATTAGTAGCAATAGTAGTAGTTTTGGTAGTAGTAGTGGGCATAGTAGCTGTTGTTGTTGGAGCAGCAGCAACAACAGTTGTAGTAGTGGTTGTAGTAGTAGTAGTTGTTGTAGCTATAGTAGTCATCACAGTAGGAGTAGAAGTAGTAGAAATAGGTGCAGTAGTAGTTGTAACAGTAGTAGTAGTAGACATGGTAGCTATAAAAGTAGTAGTATTAGTTGAAATAGTAGTAGTAGCAATAGTAGTAGTAGTAGTTGTAGCTGGAGTAGTAGTAGTAGAAGTAGTAGGGGAGGTTTTAGTAATTGTGGTACTAGCGATAGTAGTAGTAGCAGCAGTAGTTGTAATGGTAGGTGGAGGAGTTGTAGTAGTACTAGCAGTTATAGTTGTTGTAGTAGTAGTCGTAGTAGTCATAGTAAGTGTTGTCATTATTGTAGAAGTAGTAGTTGTAGTAGTAGTATTAGTAACAGTTGCAATAGGAATAGTAGTAGTAGAAGAAGTAGTAGCAGTTGTAGTAGTAGTACTAGCAGTAGGAGGAGTAGTAGTTATTGTAGGAGCAGTAGCAGTGGGAGAAGTAGAAGTAGTAGTAGTAGTAGTAGTAGAAGAAGTAGTAGTAGGAGTAGCAATAGTAGTTGTTGTAGAGTAGGAGTAGTAGTAGTTTTAGTTGTTGCAGTAGTTGGAGTAGGGGTAGGAGTAGTAGTTGAACTAGTAGTTGTAGTAGCAAAAGTAGTTGTTGTAGTAGATGTGGTAGTAGAAGAAGAAGTAGTGGTGGTGGTGGTGGTGGTAGTAGTAGTCATAGTTGTAGTAGTAGTAGTAGTTGGTGTGGTGGTAGTGGTAGCTATAGCAGTAGCAGCAGTAGTAGTTGAAGTAGTAGTAGTAGTAGGAGTAGTAGTAATAGTGGTAGTAGTCAAAGTATGAGTACAAGTAGTAGCAATTGTACTAGTAGAGTAGTAGTAGTAGTACTAGGAGTAGGGGTAGTAGTAGTTGTAGTAGGAGTTGGAGTAGTTGTACCAGTAGTAGTAGCAGTAGTAGCAATAGTAGTACTAGTAGTGGTAGTATTAGTAGTAGCTGCAGTTGCAATGCTAATTGTAGTTGTAGAAGTAGTAGTATTATTAGAACTAGTGGTAGGAGGAGTAGTGGTAATAGTAGTTGTAGTAGTAGTACTAATAGTAGTAGCCTCAGTAGTAGTAGTAGGACTATTGTTAGTTGTAGTGGTATTTGTAGCAGTTGGAGGAAGAGTAGTCATAGAAGTAGTAGTTGTTGTATTTGTAGCAGTTGTGGGAGTAGCATTAGTAGAAGTAGGAGTGGTAGTTGCAGTGGTATGAGTTAGTACTACTACTAGTAGTAGAAGTAGTAGTAGTAGCATTAGTAGTAGTAGTAGTAGTTGTTGTTGTTGTTGTTGTTGTTGTAGTAGTAGTAGTAGTAGTAGTGGTAGTAATTGTAGTAATAATAGATGTAGTAGTAGGACTTGTAATTGTTGAAGTTGTTCTAATAGTAGTAGTAGCAGCCATACTAGTAATAGTAGTAGTTATTGTTGTTGAAGCAATAGTAGTAGTAGTAGTAGCAGTAGTAGTAGTCATTGTAATAGTACTAGTAGTAGTAGTAATAGTAGTGTTAGTAGTAATAGTAGTTGTAGTAGTCATAGGTATAGAAGTAGCAGTGGGAGTTGGAGTTGTAGTTATAGCAGTAGTAGTTGTACTAGCAGTAATAATAGTAGGAGTAGGACTAGGAGTAGTAGTAGCCTTAGTTGGAGTAGGAGTTGTAGTAGCAATGGCAGGAGCATGAGCAGGAGTAGTAGTAGTAGTTATTGTAGTTGAAGTAGAAGTAGTATTAGCAGTCGTAGGAGTAGTAGTATCAGTCGGAGTTATGGTAGTAGTTGTTGTAATAGGAGTTAGTGCAGGAGTATGGATAGTAGTAGGAGCAGGTGTACTGGTAGTAGTAGGAGTAGTTTTTGGAGTAGGACTAGACATAGTAGCAGTAGTTATAGTAGTAGTAGTACAAGTAGGATTAGAAGTAGGAGTAGTTGTAGCAGTAGTCAGAGTAGGAGGAGGAGTAGTAGTGGCTGGAGGTGGAGTAGGAGTAGTAGTAGTTGTTGTGGTTGTTGTTGAAGTAGAAGTAGTGTTAGTAGTAGTATTAGTAGTAGTAATGGTAGGAGTGGGAGTAATAGTAATTGGAGTAATGGTAGTACTACTAGTAGTAGGAGTAGTAGTAGCAGTAGGAGTTGGAGAAGGAGTCGTGGTAGCAGTACCAATAAGAGAAGTAATAGTAGAAGTAGCAGCTTCTACAGCAGAGGTTGTAGTAGTAGTAGTATTAGTAGCAATAGAAGTAGTAGTAGTATTAGTAGTATTAGTAGTAACAGTAGTAGCAGTAGCAGTTTTAGTGGTAGCAGTAGTAGTAGTAGCAGTGGTAGTAGGAGTACTAGCAGTTGTAGTAGATGTAGTAGTTGTACAAGTCGAAGCAGTCGTAGGAGTTGGAGTTGGAGTAGGAGTGACAATACGGGTTCTAGTAGTAGTACTAGTAGGAGGAGTAGTAGTAGCCGTAGTAGGAGGAGGAGTAGTAGCAGCAGTAGCAACAGCAGTAGTAGTAGTAGCAGTAAGTAGCAGCAGTAGTATTAGTAGTAGTGTTGTTGTAGTAGTATTAGTAGTAAGTGGAGAAGTGGAAGTAGTAGAAGTAGCACATTAGTTAGTAGTTTGTATTAGTAGTAGTAGTAGTTATAGTAGTAGTAGTAGAATTCAGTTAGTAGTAGAAGTAGTAGTAGTCTAGCAACAAAACCATAGTTGTTGTTGTAGTAGTAGTAGTTTTAGAAGTAGTACTAATAGTAGTAGTAGCAGCAGTACTAGTAGTAGTAGTAGTAGTCATAGGTATAGAAGTAGGAGTAGGAGTTGGAGTAGGAGGAGGAGTAGTAGTAGGAGTACTAGTTGTAGTAGTTCTAGCAGTAGTACAAGTAGAAGTAGGTCTAGGAGTAGTAGCAGTAGTAGTAGGAGTAGGGGTTGCAGTAGTAGGGGCAGGAGCAGAAGCCGGAATAGTAGTAGTTGGAGTAGCCGTTGCAATTGCAGTAGCAGTGGCATTGTACTGTAGTAGTAGTAGGAGGAGGAGGAGTAGTAGTAGTAGTACAGTAGTAGTAGTAGTAGTATAGTAGGCGTAGTATTACTAGTAGTAGGAGCAGTAGTAGCAATAGTAGTAGTAGAAGCAATAGCCACAGTAACAGTAGTAGGAGTAGTAGTATAGTAGTCATAGTAGTGGTTGTAGCATCAGCAGAAGTAGTTGTTGTAGTAGCAGTAGTAGTAGCAACAGTAGCAGTAGTTGTCGTAGTGGTAATAGCAGCAGCAGTAGTAGTTTTTGTTGTTGTTATTGTAGTAGTAGTTGTTGTTGTCGCAACAAAAGCAGGAGCAGCAGCAGTAGTAGCAGTCATAGTAAGAGTAGAAGTAGTACTCGTAGTTGTATTTGTAGTAGTAGTGTATTAGTAGGAGCAGCAGCAGTAGTACTAGAGGTACTAATAGTTGTAGTAGTAGAACTAGTAGTTATTGTTGTTGTTGTAGTAGGAATAATAATAGTAGTATTAGTAGGAGTAGTTGTAGTAGCAAAAAGAGGAGTGGTAGTATTAATAGTTGTTGTAGTATAAATAGTAGTGTTAGTAGTACTAGAGTAGCAGTAGAAATAATAGTAGAAGTAGTATTAGTAGTAGTCGAAAGAGTAACTGCAATACAAGTAGTAGTACGCATAGTTTTAGTAGTGGCGGGAGTAGTAGTAGTGCTAGTAGTAGTTGTTGTAGTAGTAGTGTAGTTGCAAAAGCAGTAGCTATAGTAGTTGACCTAATAGTAGTAGTAGAAGTAGTAGTAGTAGTTGTTGTTATAGTAGTAGCAGTAGCAGTAGTAGTAGAAGTAGTAGTAGTAGTTGTTGTTATAGTAGTAGCAGTAGCAGTAGTAGTAGAAGTAGTAGTAGCAATAGTAGTAGTTCTGGCAATAGTGGTGGTTGTGGCAGTACCAATAGTAGTAGTAGTCATGGTAGAAGTAGTAGCAGGAGTGGTAGCAGTTGTTGAAGTTGTAGTAGTAGGAGTAGTAGTGGTAGAAGTATTTGCATTAGTAGTACTAGCTACAGCAGTAGGAGTAGCAGCAATAGTAGTAGTAGTTGTTGTTGTAGTAGTGGTAGTTATTGTAGTAGTACTAGAAGAAGTTGTTGTAGGAATAGTAGTTGTTGTAGTAGGGGTAGTAGTAGAAGTAGTAGTTGTTGTTGTTGTTGTAGTAGTAGTTGTAGTAGTAGGAGTAGTAGTAGTAGAAGTAGTAGTTGTTGTTGTTGTTGTTATTGTAGTAGTAGTAGTAGTCGCACGAGTAGTAGTAGCAGAAGTAGTAATAGTACTAATAGTAGTAGTTTCAGGATTAGTAGTAGCCTCTATTGTACTTTTAGAATTGTAGTAGTAGTAGTAGTATTAGTAGTAGGAATAGGAGTAGTAGTAGCAGTAGTAGTTGAAATAGTACTAGTAGCTGCAGCAACAAGAGTAGTAGTTGGAGTTGGAGTTAGAGAAGTAGTAAAGGTAGTAGTAGTACAACGAGTTATTGTTGTGCTAGTAGTTGGAGTAGTAGTAGTTGTTGTTATTGTTG
>RXID01016601.1:0-23967 GCA_005019695.1 Trichopus zeylanicus subsp. travancoricus
CTACTACAACTGCTACAACTAGTGCTACTACTACTACTACTACTACTACTACTATGATTACCACTATTACTTCTTCTACTACAACTATTGCTGCTATTATTACTGACACTAAGGCTACTATTGCTCCTAATGCTACTGCTGCCACTAAAGCTACTACTACTATCTTTACTTTTGCTACTACTGCTAATATGATTGTTGGCACGACTACTACAACTACTATTATTGTGACTACTACTGCTGTTGCTACAGCTACACTACTAATACTTCTGCTACTCTTCCAACTACTACTTTTCCTACTACTGCTACTGCTACTGCTACTGCTACTACTCCTACTTCTACTAATACTTCTTCTAGTACTACAACTACTAATACTGCCACTACTGCTACTACTAATACTACTACTACAACTACTACTTCTAGTACTACTACTGTTACTGCAGTTGCAACTACAACTATGACTCCCACTAATTCTCCTACTACTATTACTACGGCATGTACTACTACTGCTTCGACTATGAGCACTACTACTTCTGCTGCTGCTTCAACTACTACTGCTACTTCTGCTGCTATTGCCACTAGTGCTGTTGTTGTTGCTCTTGCTAATACTACTACCACTACAACTACTTCTCCTACTACTACTACTACTACTACCACTACTATTACTACTACTGCTGCTACCACTTTTGCTACTACTACTGCTGCTACCACAACAACAACAACTACTACTACTATTATTGCCACTACTACTACTACTATTGCTGCTGCTATTACTTCGGCTACTGTTGCTGCTGCTACTATTACTACTACTACTACTATTACTGCTAGTAGCAATGCTGCCACTGCTACTGCTACTACTACTATTACATGTGCTACTACTACTACTACTGTTACTACTATTACTACTATTGTGACAACTGCTTCTTCTGCTATTGCCGCTACTACTGGGCCCACCACTCTGTTGCTACTACTACTGCTAGCACTAATTCGACCGCTGCAACTACAACTTCTCCTACAACTATTGCTATTGCTCCTACTACTGTTACTTCTAATACTACTGAACCTACTACTACTACTATTATAACTGCAGCAACTTCTACAACTATTGTTGCTACTGCTACTTCTGCTACTACCTCTGCTACTACTACTACTACTACTACAAATACTACTAATACTATTGACGTTGTTGCTGCTACTACTACTAGTCCAACTACTTCTACTACAACTACTACTACAGCTACTACTGCTACTACTTCTACTATTATTACTACTTCTACGACCTCTACCACTACTACAACTACTACTACAACAACAACTACTACAACTTCTACTATTGCAACTGCTACTTCACCTACTTCTGCTACTGTTGCAGCAGTTGTTACTACTGCTGCTACTACTAGTACTACTACTACTACTACTACAAATGTTGCTGTTGCTACTACGACTGCCACTGCTGCTTCTAGTTCTCCTGCAACAACTACTACTACTGTTGTTGCGGCAACTGTGGCTTCTGCTGCTGTTGTAGCTGTAGCTACTGCTTCTGCTACAGTTGCTACAGCTACTACTACTACTTCAACTTCGCCTACTACAACTACTTCTGCTACTACCACTGCCACTACTACGGCTACAGCTTTTACTGCTAATCACAACTAGTACTACTGGTACTGCTTTTGCTACTACAACCACTGCTACTACTACTGCCACTACGACAGCTACTAATACTACTAATGCTACTATTACTACTAATACTTCTACTACTGCTACTGCTATGACTACTCCTACTACTACTACTGCTATGACTACTACTTCTACCGGCACTACAACTACTCCTATTACTACTGCTGCTGCTACAACTATGGCTACTACTACTACTTCTGCTACTACCACTACTATTGCTACAACATCTACTACTATTACTACTACTGTGGCTAGTAACACAATTACCAATTCTACTACTACTACTACTGTGGTTGTTGTTGTTGCCACTACCACAACAACTACTGCTGCTACAATTAATACTACAATTACTACTACTACTACTACTGCTGCTACTACTACTACTGCTGTTACTCCTACTACTACTACAATTACTCCTATTGCTACTGCTACTCCTACTACTACTACTTCTACAACCTCTACAACTACTCCTACTACTATTGCTACTCCTAGTATAACTGCTGCTACAACTACTACACTTACTACTTCTGCTACTACTACTGCTACGGCTGCTACTACTACTACTGCTACTACTACTACTACTACCACCACTACACTAGTACTCCTACTACTACTTCTACTATGACACCTACTAATACTACCACTACTGCTACAACGATAGATACTAGTACGATTACTACTATAACTACAATAGCTGCTACTGCTACGACTACAACTGTTGTTGTTGTTGCTGCTACTACTACTACTATTACTACTACTACTACTACTACTACTCCTATTGTTTCTATTACTACTACGGCCACTAGCACTACCACTACTACTATTACGACTACTACAACTAATACTAATTCTCCTACCCCTACTATTGCTATGAATGCCAATCCGACTATTAGTTCTATGACTGCAACAACACCTATTACTAGTATTGCGACTACTGCTACTACAACTACCATTACAACTACTACTGCTACCACTGCTACTACTGCTACTACTACTACTACTACTACTATTGCTACAGTTGCTACCAAAGCAGCTACTATTTCTACTACTACTACTACTGCTATAAGTACTACTACTACGGCTATCACAACTGCTACTACTACTGCAACTCCTACTGCTACTACTACTACTCCTATTTTATCTCCAACTACTACGACTATAGCTACTACTAATACTACTACTGCTATTACTACTACTACTCCCACTACTGCTACTATTGCTACTTCTGCTTGCGCAACTACTACTACTAAAACTACTACTCCTACTGCTACTGCTACTCCAACTACTACTACTGCTACAACTACTACTTCTACTAGTACTGCTACTACTACTACTGCTACGGCTGCTACTACTACTACTAGTACTACTATCACTACTACCACTACTACTACTTCTACTACGACAACTACTAATACTACTACTGCTACTATGACACCTAGTAATCCGATCACTCCTACAACTACTATACCTGCTGCTGCTACGACTACTAATATGATTACTACTGTTGCTGCTGCTGTTGCTGATACTATTATTGCTACGGCTACTAGTACTGCCACTACTTCTACTATGAATACTACTACTAATACTAGTTCTCCAACTCCTACTTCTACTAATACCACTCCTACTAGTACTACCACTGCTGCTAAAACTCCTACTACTACTACGACTCCAACTCTTACTCCTATTACTGCTCCTACTACTACCCCGGCAAATACTACTACTAATACAACAACTACTACTACTACTATTGCTGCTACTACAACTACAAGTGTTGTTGTTGCTGCTACTACTACTTCTATTACTTCTATTGCAGCCACTACTACTGCTACTACCACAATTGTTGATACTACTACTGCTACTACTATCGCTGCAACTACAACTTCTCCTACATCTAGTGCTATCTCTTCTACTACTGCTACTTCTAATACTACTGATCCTACTACTACTACAATTGCTACTACAGCAACATCTAAAACTACTATTGCTGATGCTATCACAATTACTACCATTGCTACTACTACTACTACTACTATAAATGCTACTACTAATACTGTCGCTGCTACTGCTGCTACTAGTACTACTCAAACTTCTTCTCCTACAACAACTACTACTGCTACTACTACTACTACTGCTACTACTATTACTACTTCTACTACTTCTACTACTACTCCAAATACTACAATAATAACTTCTACTCCGACTTCTATTGTTGTAGCAGCTGCTACTACTATAACTACTGCTGTTGCCGCAGTCACTACTACTACTACAACAACTATTACAGCTACAGCTGCTGCTGCTGCTACTATTACAACTGTTACTATTACTACTACTACTATTGTTGTTACAGCTATTGCTTTTAGGGTTGTTGCTTCTGCTACTACTACTACTTCTATTTCGCCTACTACTACTACCACTACTGCTTCTACTACTGCAACTAATACTGCTACTACTGCTACCACTATTACTACTACTACTACTACTACTACTACAACTATTGATGTTACTCCTGCTACACTACTACTGCTACAACTACAACTACTACTTCTGCCATTAGTACTGCTACTTATACTTCTACTACTTCTACTACTACTACCACCACTACTACAACCACTACTACTACTACAGCTACTGTTGCTGCTGCTACAACTATTACTACTGCCACCACCACCACTACTACTACTATAGATACTACTCCTACTACAACTACCACTACGACAACAACTACTGCTTCTACTACTTCAACTACTGGTACTACAGTTACTACAGTAGCTACTACTAAAAATGGTTGTACTATGATTACTACTTGTACTACGGCGAATACTACTATTACCGCCACTACTACTGCTGTAACCACTCCTTCGACTGCTGCTACAACTACTCCTCCTACTACAATACTACTACAACTTCTGCGGCTACTACCTCTACTGCTACTACTACTTCTACTTCTGCTACTGTACGACATCTACTACTACTACTACTACTGTTACTGATGCTACTACCGCTATCACTACTACTATTACTGCAGCTACTGCTACTACTTGTACTGCTACTGCTACTACTTGTACTACTACTGCTACTACTACTAGTAGTGCAACAACAACTACTACCACTATTGCTGCTACTACTACTACAACAACTACTTCTGCTACTACTCTTACCACTAAAACTGCTACTACTATGACTATAACTACTACTACTGCTCCTACTACTACAAACACTACTACTACGACTACTACTACTACTACTACTACTCTTACTGCTTCTACCACTACAACTACTAATTCTACTACTGCCAATGCTGGTAGCACTACTATTAATACTTCAACTTCAACTGCTACTGCTACTATTCCATCTACGGCTACAACGGTTACTACTACTAATACTACTACTACTACTACTACTACTATTGCTACTACTACTACTACTATACTACTACTAACACTACTACTGCTTATACTATAGCTACAACAAAATCTACTACTAGTACTACTTCTCTTGTTACTGCTACTACTTCAGCTACTTAGACAACTACTTCTACTACTACTACAATAACTATGACTATTGCAAATAGTATAACTACTCCTACTAGTGTTGATGCCCCTGCTGCAACTACTACAACTAGTACTGCTGCAACTACTACTGCTACTATTTCAACTACTACTACTATTACCTCTATAACTTTTTTTTTACCAGTAAAACTACTTCAACGACAACAACTCCTCCAATGGCTACTACTACAGCTATAACTACTACTACTATTGCCTCAGTTACTGCTACTACTGGTACTACTACAACTGCTACAACTAGTGCTACTACTACTACAACTACTACTATGATTACCACTATTACTTCTTCTACTACAACTACTGCTGCTATTATTACTACTACTAAGGCTACAATTGCTCCTAATGTTATTGCTGCCACTAAAGCTACTACTACTACCTTCACTTTTGCTACTACTGCTACTATGATAGCTGCGACTACTACTACTACTACTAGTAATGTGACTACTACTGCTGTTGCTACAGCTACACTACTAATACTTCTGCTACTCTTCCAACTACTACTTCTCCTATTGATACTACTGCTACTGCTACTTCTACTTCTCCTACTTCAACTAATACTTCTACTACTGCTACTACTACTACTAGGACTGCCACAACAACAACAACAACAACAACTACTACTACTACTACTACTACAACTACAACTACTACTTCTACTACTACTACTGTTACTGCAGTTGCAACTACTACTATGACTCCCACTACTTCTCCTACTACCACTACTACAACATGTACTACTACTGCTTGGACTATGACCACTACTACTACTACTTTTGCTTCAACTACCACAACTACTACTGCTATTGCTGCTGCTATTGCTGCTACTTCTGCTGCTATTACTACTAGTACTGCTGTTGTTATGGTTGCTAATACTACTTCTCCTACCACTACTACTACTACTACGACTACTATTACTACTGCTGCTGCTACCAGTTTTACTACTACTGCTGCTACCACAACAACTACTACTACTACTATTACAACAACTACTGCTACTATTATTGCCACTACTTCTACTCCTACTGCTACTACTACTATTATTATTATTACTAATGCTACTGCTACTACTATTACTACTACTATTACTACTACTACTACAACCGCTTCTATTGTTGTTGCCGCTACTACTGCCCCTACCACTCTGCTGCTACTACTACTGCTAGCACTAATTTTATTTACGCAATTGCTGCTACTACTACAACAATTACTACTACTACTGCTGCTACTGCTATTGTTGCTATTACTACTACTACTACTACTGCTATTACTGCTACTAATACTACTACTACTTCAGCTACTTCTCCTATTACTACTACTACTATTACTACTTCTTCTACTGCCACAACCACCCCTACTACTACTACTACTACTACTACTACTACTACTACTACTACCGCTTCTATTGTTGTTGCCGCTACTACTGCCCCTACGACTCTGCTGCTACTGCTACAGCTAGCACTAATTCTACTTACACACCTGCTGCTACTACTACAACAATTACTACTTCTGCTATTGCTGCTGCTACTACTACTCTTGCTGCTGTTGATGCTATTGCTAATACTACTACTACTTTAGCTACTTCTCCTATTACTACTACTACTGCTGCTACTACTACTAGTACTACTTCTACTACCACAACCACCCCTACTACTACTACTACTACTACTACTACTAGTAGTAATGCTAGTACTACTACTACAACTACTACTACTACAACTACTACCCGTACTACTACTACTACTACTACTAGCGCAACGGCTATGACTAAAACTATTACTAGTGCTACAATAGCTACTACTGCTACTACAAACTACTACTATAGCTATTGCTACTACTATTATTACAACAACAACAACAACTACTACTACTATTATTACAACTACTACCACTACTACTAATACTCCTACTACTAGTTCCACTACGACACCTACTAATACTGCTACTGCTACTACGACACCGACTAATATAATTGCTGCTATAATTACTACAGCTGTTGCTGCTACCACTACAACAGCTATTACTACTACTATTACTACTACTGCTACTGCTATAACTACTACGACTACCAGTACTACCACTACTATTACTATAACTACTACTACTAATACTAATTCTCTGACTCCAACAACTGCTACTAATTCTACTCCTTCTACTAATTTTGTTTCTACAACTCCTACTGCTACTCCTACTCCAACTCTTACTCCTATTACTACTCCTACTACTACTACTGCGACTACTACTACTACCAATGCAACCACAACTACTACTCCTACTGGTAGTACTACTAGTACTAGTGCTACTACTGCTGCTCCTACTACTAGTTCTATTACTAGTATTACAGCCATTACTATTACTACTGCCGTTGCAACTACAACTTCTCCTACAACCACTACTACAGCTCCTACTACTGTTACTTCTAATACTACAGAACCTACTACTACTACTATTACAACTGCAGCAACTTCTACAACTACTGTTGCTAATGCTACTTTTGCCACTACCTCCTCTACTACAACTACTACCACTACAAATACTACTAATACTACTATCGCTGTTGCTGCTACTACTACTCCAACTACTTCTCCTACTACTACTACTACTACAGTACTACTAATACTCCTTCTACTATTACTGCTGCTTCCACAACCTCTACCACTACTACAACTACTACAACAACAACAACTACTACAAATTATGCTATTGCCGTTGCTGCTTCTCCTACTGCTGCTACTGTTGTAACAGTTGCTACTACTACTACTACTACTACTACTATAGCTGCTGCTGCTGCTGCTACGATTGCCACTGCAGCTTCTAGTTCTCATGCAACTACTACTACTACTGTTGCTGCTGCAGCTGCGGCTTCTGCTACTGTTGCCACTGTAGCTACTGCTGCTGTTGTTGCTACAACAACTACCACAACTTCTACTTCGCCTACTATAACTACTTCTGCTACAACTACTCCCACTACTACGGCTACTGCTTCTGGTGTTCCTGCTACTAGTACTACTCGTACTGCTTTTGCTACTACAACTACTGCTACTACTACTGCCACTACGATAGCTACTAATACTACTAATACTACTAGTACTACTACCACAACTACCACTACTGCAACTACTCTTAATACTACCGCTACAGTTTCTATGACTACTCCTACTACTGCTACTGCTACCACTACTACTTCTACCGCCAATACTACTACTCCTATTACTACTACTAATTCTACAACTATGGCTACTACTACTACTTCTGCTACTACCACTAGTACTGCTACAACTTCTACTTCTATTACTAATACTATGGCTAGTAACACAACTACCAATTTTACTACTACTACTACTGTGGTTGTTGTTGTTGCTACTACTACAACTACTACTAATGCTACAACTAATAGTACTATTACTACTACTACAACTAGTACGACTACTACTACTACAACTGCTACTACTACTACTACTACTACAACTATTACTACTACTACTACTACTACTACTATTGCTACTACTACTCCTACTACTACTACTACAACAACTTCTACAACTACTCCCACTGCTATTGCGACTCCTAGTACTACTGCTGCTATAACTACTACACTTACTACATCTGGTACTTCTACTACTGCTACGGCTACTACTACTACTACTACTACCACTACACTAGTACTCCTACTACTACTTCTACTATGACACCTACTAATACTACCACTACTGCTAGAATGACAAATACTAATATGATTACTACTATAACTACAACAGCTGCTACAGCTACGACTACAACTGCTGCTGCTGGTAGTACTACTACTACTACTCCTGCTATTGCTATTACTACTACGACCACTAGTACTTCCACTACTACTATTACGACTACTACTACCAATACTAATTCTCCTACCCCTATTACTGCTACAAATACCAATTCTACTGGTAGTTCTACGACTGCAACAACACCAACTACTAGTACTGTGACTACTGCTACTGTAACTACTATTACAACTACTATTGCTACCACTGCAACTACTGCTGCTGCTACTACTACTACTGTTGCTACTGTTGCTACCATATCTGCTACTGTTGCTACTGTTGCTACTGTTGCTACCATATCTACTACCGCCACTACTACTGCTACAACTACTCCTTCGACTGCTGCTACAACTACTCCCACTACTACAACACTGCTACAACTTCTATGGCTACTATCTTTACTACTACTACTATTGCTACTTTTGCAACTAGTACCGCATCTACTACTACTACTGCTACAGTTGCTACTATCGCTATCACTACTACTATTACTACTACTACTGCTACTACTGTTGCTACTCATACTACTACTACAAATACTCCTGCTACTACTGCTACTACTACTACCACTACTGCTACTACTACTACTAGTGCCACAACAACTACTACCACTATTGCTAGAACTACTACTACAACAACTACTTTTGCTACTACTATTGCCACTACAACTACCACTACTACTCCGACTACTACAAACACTACTACTACTTCTACAACTACTACTACTACTACTACTACTACTCTTACTGCTACAACTACTACTTCTACTACGGCTACTGCTGGTAGTACTACTATTACTACTTCAACTTCAACTGCTACTGCTGCTACTCCTTCTCGGCTACAACTGTTACTACTACTACTACTACTATTACTACTACTATACTACTACTAACACTACTACTGCTTCAACTGCTACTACTACTACTTCCACTGCTACTCCTACTGCTACTTCTATACTACTGCTACCGCCACTACTATTACTACTACTACTCCTCCAATTACATCTTCTTCAAGTATTACTACGTCTATTCGAACTACTACTATTTCTAGTACTACTGCTACTACTACTATTACTACTACTACTACTACTATTTCTACTTCTACTACTCTTCTACTACTACTACTACTACTAATAATATTACTACTGCTACTGCTGCTACTCCTACAACTTCAGTTGCTACTACTACTCGTACTACTATTACTACTGCGATTACTATGATTGCTACTACTACTACTATTGTTACTGCTACTTCTACTACTGCTGCTACGACTACTACTACTACTACTACCACTACTACTGCTGCTACTGGTACTACTACTACTCTCGTTACTACTGCTGCAACTACTACTACTACTACTACTACCCCTACTACTTCTGCAACCATTGCTACTACAACTACTGCTATTACCACTACTACTGCTACCTCAACCACTACTACTACTGCTACTATTGCTAGCCCCCTAATAAAACAACAACAACTTCTACTACTACTAATACTCTACTACTATTATTATTACTAATACTGCTACTACTACTAATACTACTACTACTTATACTACTATTATTACTACTACTACTTCTGCTTCGACTACTACTACTACTACTACTTCTACTACCTCTACAATTACTACTGCTACTACTACACTGCTACTACAACTACTACTCCTATTATTGCTACTACTGCTACTACTACTACAACTACTACTGCTACTATTACCGCTACTACTATTACTAGCAATACTACTAGTACTACAACTACTAGTACGACAACTTCTCGTACTACTAATACTACTAGCGATACTACTACTATGACAACTACAACTGCTGGCACTACAACTACGTTTTCTACAGCGACTACTACTACAACTACTACTTCTAATACTACAACTACTACTACTAGTAGGAGTACTACTCCTATTGCTGCTGCTACTACTCCTACGATTACTACTACTACAACAACTTCTACTGCAGCTGCTACTAATACTACCATAACAACTTTGACTATTGCTACAACTACTGCAACTACAACTAGTATTGGTGCTACTACTACTACTACTACTACTGATACTACCGCAACTACTAGTATTGCTACTACTGCTACTACTACTACTAGTACTACTACTAATACAACTACGAGTACTACTACACCCACTACTACTGTTGCTACTACTATTGCTACAATTGCTACTACTACTACTCCTACTGCTACTACAACTACGAGTACTGCTACTACTACTATTAACCTTACTACTGCTACCGATACTACTACTTCAACTGCTACTCCTACTGCTACAGCTGCTGCTGTTGCTCCTGCAACTACTAGTATTGCCCCTCCTCTTCGTCCTATTGCTATTCCTTCTACTACTGCTACTAGTGCTACTACATCTACTACCACTACTACTACTCTAGTACTACTACTACTACAACAACTACTGCTATTACTACTACTATAGCTACAACAAAATCCACTACTACTACTACTTCTCTTGCTACTGCTACTACTTCTGCTACTAGACAACTACTACTACTACTACTACTACTACTACTACTACGACTACTACTACTACTACAATAACTATGACTACTGCAAATAGTACAACTACTCCTACTAGTGCTGATGCCCCAGTTGCAACTATTGCAACTACTACAACTAGTACTGCTACTACTACAGTTCCAACTACTACAATTGCAACTACTACTGCTACTATTTCAACTACTACAACTATTACCTCTATAACGTTTTTTTACTAGTACAACTACTGCAGATACTACAACTACTCCAATGGCTACTACTACAGCTATAACTACTACTACTACTGCCTCTGCTACTGCTAGTACTACTACTAGTACTACTACAACTGCTACAACTAGTGCTAATACTAATGCAACTACTACTATGATTACCACTATTACTTCTTCTACTACAACTATTACTGCTATTGCTACGACTACTAAGGCAACTATTGCTCCTAATGCTACTGCTGCCACTAAAGCTACTACTACTACCTTTAATTTTGCTACTACTGCTACTATGATTGCTGCCACTACTACTACTACTACAAGTATTGTGACTACTACTATTGTTGCTACACCTACACTACTAATGCTTTTGCAACTCTTCCAACTACTACTTCTCCTACTGCTACTACTACTACTGCTACTATGACTACTACTTCTACTAATACTTCTACTACTGCTACTACAACTACTAATGCTGCTACTACTACTACTACTAATACTACTACTACTACTACTACTTCTACTACTACTACTGTTATTGTAGTTGCAACTACTACTATGACTCCCACAACTTCTCCTACTACTACTACTACAGCATGTACTACTACTACTTCGACTATGACCACTACTACTACTGCTGCTTCAACTACGACAACTACCAATGCTGTTGTTGCTGCTCCTACAACTGCTACTTCTACTGCTATTAGTACTAGTGCAACTGTTCTTACTGTTGCTAATACTACTACCACTACAACTACTTCTCCTACTACTACTACTGCTACCACTACTATTAGTACTACTGCTACTACCACAACAACAACAACTACTACTACTATTACTACTACTGCTACTGCTATTATTGCCACTACTTCTACTCCTACTACTACTACTACTACTACTACTTCAACTACTGCTGCAGCTACTACTACTACTACTACTACTACTACTATTACTACTACTACTACTACTACTACTACTACTACTACAAGCAATACTACCACTACTGTTGCACTACTGTTGTTGCTGCTACTACTACTACTACTATTACTAGTGCTACTGCTACTACTATTGCTATTACTACTACTAGTACTGCTACAACTGCTTCTATTGTTGTTGGCACTACCACTGCCCCAACCACTTTGCTGCTACTACTACTGCTAGCACTAATTCTACTTATGCAGCTATTGCTACTACTACTGCAATTACTACTACTACTGCTGCTGCTGCTACTACTACTCCTGCTGTTGTTGATACTATTGCTAATACTGCTACAACTTCAACTACTTTTCCTATTACTACTACTAATACTACTACTATTACTACTACCCCTACTACTACTACTACTTCTACTAGCAATACTATTGCTACTACTACTGCTGCGGCGGCTACGACTAAAACTATTGCTAGTGTTGTAGCTGCTGCTACTGGTACTACTACAACTACTGCTATAGCTATTGCTACTACTATCATTACAACTACAGCTACTACTACTACTACTTTTACCACGACGACTACTACTACCACAGCTAATACTACTACTGCTTCTACTGTGACTACTACTACTACTTCTTCTACTACCACTACAAGTACTACTACTGCTGCTGCTACTACTACCACTCCTTCTACTCCTACTACTACTACTAATACTACTGCTACTAGTACAACCACTGTAGCTACTACTACTACTTCTACTACTATAACTAATAGCAATATAACTACCACTGTCACTACTACTACTACTACTACAACGATACTACTACTACTTCTACAACTACTACTACTCCTGCGACTACTGCAACTACTACTGCTATTACTACTACTACTACTTCTGCTACTACTGCTGCTACTACTACTACTACTACTACTGCGGCTACTACTCCTACTACTACTACAATTACTACCACTACTACTAATACTCCTACTACTACTTCCACTACGACACCTACTAATACTACTACTACTACTACTATGACACCAACTAATATGATTACTGCTACAACTACTACAGCTGTTGCTGCTACCACTACAATGGCTACTACTACTACTATTACTACTACTACTACTTCTACTGTTATAACTACTAGGACTATCAGTGCTACCACTACTATTACTCTGACAACTACTACTAATACTAATTCTCAGACTCCTACTACTGCCGCTAATTCTACTCCTTCTAGTACTAATACTATTCCTACAATTCGTACAACTACTCCTACTCCAACTTTACTCCTATTACTACTCCTACTACCACTCCTGCAACTACTACTACTACCAATGCAACCACAACTTCTACTCCTACTGCTAATACTACGAGTCCTAGTGCTACTGCTGCTGTTCCTACTACTACTTCTATTACTACTATTACAACCATTACTACTGCTACAATCACAATTGTTGTTACTAATACTGTTACTATTGCCGCTGCAACTACAACTTCTCCTACAACTACTGCTACTGCTCCTACTACTGTTACTTCTAATACTACTGAACCTACTACTACTACTATTACAATTGTAGCAACTTCTACAACTATTGTTGATACAGCAGTTGTGAAACTACTAATACTGCTGCTACAGCTACTACTACCACAACCTCTACTATTGCTACTTCTGCTACTATTCCTACCACAACTACTGCCAGTACTACTACTAGTGCACTACAACTGCGACCACTACTGCTGCTACTACTGCTACAACTATAAATTCTACCACTACTACTGCTACTACAACTAATACTACTACTACTACTGCGGCTACAAATACTACTATTACTACTACTACTACTATTGCGGCCTCAACTGTGACCACAACTGTGGCTACGATGACAGTAACTACTTTCGCTACTACAACTACAACCACTGCTACTACCACCACGACTACTCCTAATACTATAGGTACTCCTACTACCAGAACTCCTACAACAACTACTACTGCTACTCGAACTCCTTTTGCTACTACTACTCCAATTATCCCTACTCCTACTACAAGTACAACTACTACGACTTATGCTACTACTACTACCACTACTACTTTCGTTGTTGTTGTGGCTACTAATATTACTGCTCCAACTACTACTAAAACTACTTCTACAACTACTACCACTACTACTAATACTACTATTACTACTACTGCTGCTACTGCTGCAACTACTACTACTTCTACTACTACTACTACTACTACTACTACTACTACTACTACTAATAATAATATTACTATAACACAACTACTGCAACTATTACTACAACTACTTCTACAACTACTACTCCTATTGCTACTACTGCTATTGCTACTGCCGCAACTGCTACTACTACAACTATTAATACTTCTATTACTACAACTCCTACTACTACTACAACAACAACCACTACTACTATTACTACTACAACTCCTACTAGTACTACAACCACAACAACAAATACTACTATTACTACTACTTTTACTGCTACTACTATGACTTCCCCAATACCGACAATAACTACTACTACACTCACTTCTCCTACTACTACTACCACTGCTATTACTACTACTATCGTTGCTACTACTACTACTACTACTCTTATTACTACAACTTCTACTACTACTCTGACTACAACTGCAACTACTACTGCCGCTACTACCACTATTACTATTACTTTCACTAGTACTGTGACGACTATCAGTACTATGACAAAAACTACTACTATAACTGCAACTACAACAACTACTACTACTATAACCACTACTACTAGTACTACTACTACTTCTTCTATATCTGTTGCTACTGCTACTACTACTATTGCCTCTACTACTAGCACTCCAACTATTACTTCGACTACTATGACTACTATAAATGCTGCTATTTCTATTGCTACTCCTCCTACTACTACTACTACAACAACTAGTAGTACTACTACCAGTACTACTACTACGACTCCCACTACTACTCTTACTACTATTGCTATGCTTCTACTACTACCACTAAAATACTGCTACTACTACTACTACTACTTTAACTAATACTAATACTACTAGTGTTGCTGCTGCTACACCGAGTACTACTAATGCTGCTACTAATGCTGCTACTACTACTACTACTACTTCTTCTACTACTACCACTACTATTACTACTACTGCTGCTACTTCGTCTTCTACTATAGCTACCACTACTACTATTGCTAATACAACTACAACTACTGCTGCAACTATTACAATGACTACTACTATTACAACAACAACAACAATGACAACTAGTACTACTGCTACTGCTACTGCACTACTGTAACTGCTGCAGCTACTACTACTACTACTATTACTACTACTACTACTACTACTATTACTACTACTACTACTCAGCCTACTATGACTACTACTACTACTATGATTACCACTACTACTACTACTATTACTACTACAACTGCTATTACTATTACTATTACTACTACTACTACTCCTACTACTTATTTTGCTACTACACTACTGCTCTAAGAACTACTACTAGTACTACTATTACTCCAACAACTACTACTATTACTACTACTACTACTACAACAACTACTACTACTTCTACAACTACTACTACTACTACTACTCGTACAACTACTTCTACTACCACTATTGCTACTACTACTACTACTGTTGCTGCTATTACTGCAACTACTTCTCCTGCTACAACTACTACTGCTACTACTACTGGTATTGATACTACACCTCCTGCTACTACTACTGTAGCTACTCCTACTACTACTACGACTGGTGCTGCTGCTACTAGTACTATTACTACCACTACTATTACTCCAAATGATGTTGTTGTTTCTAATACTACTACTACTGCTACTACTAGTTCTCCTCCTCCTACTACTACTACTGTTACTTCTACGACTACTACAATAACAACTACTACTATTAGTACTACTACTACTACTACTAATGTTGCAACTACTGCTACTACTACTTCTACTACTATTTCTGGTATTACAACTACTTCTACAACTACTGCTACTACCACCCTTACACTGTTGTTGTTGCTACCACTACTACTACTGCTGCTGCTATTACAACTGCTACTTTTGCTACTACCACTACAATGCATACTACTACTACTTCTATTACTATTGTAGCTTCTACTATTGCTACTACTGCTCGTACTACCACTATTGTCACATCTAATGCCACTGCTACTGCTACTACTACTATTACTACTGCTACGACTGCTACTATAACTACTACTATTGATACTGCTGCTACTACTACTACCACTACTACAACAACTACTACTACTACTGATATTACAGCTACTACTACTATTCTTGCTTCGACTATTACTACTATTACAGCTGTTGCTGCTACTTCTGCAACTACTACTACTGCTACTACTGCTGCTGGTGCTATTACTACTACTACTACAACTATAACTACTACTTGTAAAACTATTACTACTACTATTGCCGCTACTACTACTAGAATTGCTGCTGCTGCTGCTACTACGGCTACCACTACTTCTACTATTGCGGTTGCTACTACTACTTCTACTACTAATGTTTTGTTGCTACTACTACTACTATTACCACTGCAGCTACAACTCCTATTACTACTACTATTACGGCTATGGCTACTACTACTACTCCTACTACTACTACAATAACTACTTTTGTCACTACTGCTACTACTACTCCGGCTACTACTACCACTACTACTACTCCAGCTACTATCGCTGGTACTGTGACTACAACAACTTCTACTTCTGCTACTACTGCTTTAACTACTACTAGTTCTACTCATACTGCTGCTGCTACTACTTCTGGCACAACTGCTACACCAACTACAACGCTACTACTACTACTACTGCTACTGCTTCAACAGCTGCAACTACTACTACTACTATTACTGCTACTACTCCTGCAACTATTGCTACTACTGCTGCTGCTACTTCTAATTCAACTACTACTACTACTAATAATACTACTACTACAAATGCTGCTGCTGCTACTACTGCTACTGCTACCATTACTACTACAACTACTTACTTTTCCTACTATTACTGCTTCTTCTACTAGTACTGCTACTACTAGTATTACTATTACCAATACTACTACTACTACTACTACTACAATGACTATACTATTGCTACCTCTACTGCTACTACTACCACTACTACGACTGCGACAACTACTACTTCTACTACTACTACTGCAAATACTATTACTACTACCTCTATTAATTGTGCTATTAGAACAACTACTACTACAATAACTGCTACTACTACTACTACTACTACAGCTACTAATATTACTACTACTACAGCTTCTGCTAGCACAACGACTATTGCTGCTACTGTTACTACTACTACAACAATGACTATAATGACTACTACTACTTCTACTATTGCTATTGCTACTACTGCTATTACGGCTACTACTACTACTACAAGACCCCTACTACTACTGCTGTTGCCGCTACTACTAGTTCTACAATAACGACAGTTGAAGCGAGTATTGCTACTTCTACTGCGAGTACTACTGATGTTGTTCTTAAAATAACTACTACTACTATTGCTACAACTAATGCTGCTACAACAACAACTACTACGACTACCACTGGTGCTACTACTAGTACTGCACCTGATAGGGCTACTTCTACAAGCCCAGCTACTACATCTGCTACGACAACTACTCCAACTAATGCTAGTACAACTGCTATAGCCACTACCCTAATTTCTTCTACTACTTCTAGTACTACAACTACAACTATAACCACTACTACCACTACACCAACAACAACAACAACAACAACTACTACTGCTATTTCTACTACTAGTACTACTACTCTTAATACACCTACTGCAAATACTACTATCACTAATAGTACTACTACTATTATTATTACAACAACAACAACTACTACTACTACAACTACAACCATTACTGCTACTACTTCTACTGCTACCCCTGCCACTACTCCTACTACTTCTACTACAAGTCCAACTATTGCTACTCCTACTCCACCTACTACTACCACTACTACTATTACTACTACTACTACAACTACTACTATGACCATAACAACTGCTTCTACTACTACTACTACTGCTATTGCTACTGCTACTACACCAACTACTACTACTACTATTACTATTGTGGCTACTACACCTGCTACTACTACTATTACTCCTAATATACACCTACTGCAACTACCATTATTACTACTACAACTATTGCAACTACTACTAAAACAACAACAACAACTACTATTATAATTACTACTGCTACTGTTGCTGCTACTACTACTACTACTACTATGGCAACTTCTACTACCATTATTGCTACTACTACTACTACTTCTACTGCTAATCCTATTACTACTCCATCTACTATTACTACTGCTACTACTGCTACTCCTGCTATTGCAACTACTACTACTATTGTGGGTGCTATTGCTACTACTGTTACTACTACTGCTACTACTACCGGTACTAGTAGCACTAGCACTACTTCTGATGGTACTACTAATGCGAATACTGCGACTTCTACTACAATGACTACTAACACTACTACTACTACTGCTACTACCACACATGATACTATAGCTGCTACTACTCCTACTACTACTTATGCTACTGCTGCTGTTGTTAATCCTACTTCAACTACAGCTACTGCTATTGCTACTAGCGAAACTGCTACTTCTTCTTGTACTACGACTTGTATGACTATTGCAACTGTTATTGTTACTACTACTATTATTGCTACAACTGCTACTATTGCTGCTGCTACTACTGCTACTACTACTACTACTGATGCTGCTGCTACTGCTACTACTACTACTGCTACTGCTGCTCTTGCTGCTGTTGTTACTAATACGACTACTACTACTACTACTACTACTACTTAGACTGCTACAACTATGAATACTGCTGCTGTTGTAGCTAAAATTTCTGCTACTACTACTGCTGCTAATACTACTACAACTACTATTAGGACTGTCACTGCTTATGTTACTACTGTTCCTACTCAAAGTACTACTCCTACTTCTCCTACTAATACTCCAACTGCAACTACTACAGCTGCTGCTACTACTACGACTACTACTACTACTGCTACTAATACTACTTCTACTGCTACTACTGCTGCTGCTACTACAACTACTAGTACTACTACTAATACTACAATTGTTACTGCGATGGCTACTGCTACTACTACTACTGCTGCTAGTACTACAACAACAACAACAACTACTACTACACTTACTGCAACTACGTCTACTGCTACTTCAACTGCTACTACTCTTACCGCATCTACTACTACTACAATTACTACTACAACTGCAACAACGACTATTGCTGCTTGTGCTACTACGGTTAGTACTACTGCTACAACATCTTCAACTACTACTGCTACTATGATTCTTACCACTACTTCTACTCCTATTACTACTACTAGCACTGCTACTACTACTACCACTAATACTACTACTACTATTACTATAACTTCTTCTACTAATATGACTTTTCCTGCTACTACTACTCCTGCTCTTGCTGTGGCTACGGCTACTACTACTGCTACCACTACAACATCTGCAACAACTGCTACAATTAGTACTACTACAACTGCAACTACAGCTACTGCTTCTGCTATTGCTACTACTATTGCTTCTACCACTACTACTGCTACTACTATTACTACTATTACTTTTGCTCCTACTACTACTTCTACTACAGCAACTACTGCTACTATTACAGCTGTTGTTGTTGCTGCTGCTACTAATAGAAGTACTCCAACTACTTCTGCTGCAGCTACTACTAGTGCAACTCCTACTGCTGCTACTTCTACTGCGACTACTTGTACTACGAATAATAGGAGAAAGCAGTTGAGAATCGGATGCGAGATATTGTTAGATGTATAAATCCTCAGTTGATTAGGCACTGTACGAATGAACAGACAGACAAAAGGGAGACTCTTTGGCTTAGGCTATTTAACAGGAGGGATAACACTATGGAGAGGCTCGCGCTTCGATCAGTTAGTTTTCATTAGGCTTTCGCAACTATAGCTACTACTATTGCTACAAGCGCAACTGCTACTTCTTCTAGTACTGCGACTTGTACGACTGTTGCAACTGTTACTGCTACTACTACTACTATTGCTACAACTGCTACTACTGATGCGGCTGCTACTGCTACTACTACTACTACTGCCGCTACTACCCACTACTAGTATCTAGTATTACTCGTAGTACCTTTGCTGTAACTATGACTGCCACTGCTACTGCTACTAATACTACTGCTACTGCTACTACTACTACTACTACTACTACTACTACTACTACTACTACTACTACTACTACTACTATTGATGCTGATGCTACTTCTGTTGCTACTATTAGTATTACTGCTAGTACCGCTATAGTTAGTACTCCTACTACTACTAATGTCATGGCAACTACTATTGCTACTACTGCAACTACTGCTATTACTGCTACTACTACTACTACTACTACTAATAGTACTATCGCAACCACTAATGTTGCTACTACTATTATTATTACTACTACTACTACTATTGCTTCTATTACTATTACTACTACTACCACCACCACCACCACCACCACCACCACAACCAGTACTACTACTACTACTACTATTACTTGTACTACAACTCCATCTCCAACTACTACTCCTACTACTACTTCTACAACTGCAACCACTACTACAACTGCTACTATTACTACTACTATTACAACAATAACAACAACAACAACAATTACTACTACTATTGTGACTACTATTGCAACAACTACTACTTCTACTACCCCTCCAACTCCTTCTCCTATTACTACTCCTACTACTACTTCTACTACTTAACTCCTACTACTACAACAACAATTACCACTACTACTCCTCCTCCTCCTCCTCCTCCTCCTCCTCATACTACTACTACTACTACTACTACTACTACTACTACTACTACTACTACTACTACTACTACTACTATTACGACTGCGCCTACTACTGCAACAACTACTACTTCTACTGCCACTCCAACTACTACTCCTATTACTAGTCCTACTACTACTTCTACCACTACAACTCCTTCTAGAACAACAACAACTACTACTACAACTAGTCGTACTACTACCATTACTACCACAACTACGACAACAACTAGTACTACTACAAATAATGCTGCTACTACTTCTTTTACTGCTACTACTTCTACTTCTACAACTACTACTCTTACAACTAATACTACTCCTTCAACTATTGTAACTACTACTACTGCTACTACTACTACTACTACTATTACTACTACAGCTAGAACAACAACAACTACTACTCCTACTCCAACTCCTAATCCTACTTCTATGCCTAGTACTTCTGCAACTACTACTGCTGTTGCTACAACTGCTAGCACTACTATTACTACTACTACTACTACTACTACTACTACTACTACTACTACTACACTTACCCCAATTCCTACTCGTACTACTACTAGTGCTACTACTATTAATACTACTACAACTACTGATGCTGCTACAACAACTACTACTATTATTGCTACTACTACTGCTACTCCTATCCCTATTACTAATACTACTACTACTACTAGTACTACTATTACTGCCACTACTACTATTACTAATATTGCTGCTACAAATATTATTTCTACTACTACTATTACTACTTGTACTGCTGCTACTACTACTACTTCTACTACTACTTCTACTATAGTACTAGCACTACTACTAATACTACTACTACTACTACAACAACAACAACAACAACTACTACTACTACTACTACGACCACTACTGTTACAATTGCTACTGCTCGCACTACTACAATTGCTACTAATTCTAGTACTGCTACTACTACTACTTCTACTAGCACAATAACAACAACAACAACAACTACTACTACTACTACTACTATTTCTACTGCTACTACTGGAACTACTACAATTGCTACTATTTCTATTATGACTACTACAACTACTACTAATAATACTACAATTATTATTACTAGTACTACTACTACTACGACTATTACTTGTAATACTGCTGCTTCTACTACGTCTACTTCAACTAATAATAATACTGCAGCCAATGCTACTTCTACTCCTAGTACTACTAGTATTACTACTCATACTGCTACTACTAGTATTACAACTATTACTATTGCTATTTTTTCTACTACAACTACTACTACTACAACTACTACTAGTACAACTACTAGTGCTGCTACTACTACTATAATTACTACTACTACAACAACAACAACAACGATAACTACTACTACTGCCGCTATTGGTTCTGCTACTACTACTACTAGTGCTGCTGGTACTACTACTATTACTACTATAATGACTACTACTACTACTCATACAACTAGTACTAGTACCGCGGCTACTTCTGCTAGTACAATTGCTACTACTGCTACTACCGCTAGTACTACTATTACTACTATTGCTACTACAACTGTTACTACTGCTATTACTACAACAACTGCTATTACTACTACAGCGGCTACCAATACTACTGCCACTACAACTATTACAACTACTACTGCTATTGCAGCTGCTGCTACAACTACAACTACCACTGCTATTGACTATAGCTCCAACTACTACTGCTCGTACTACTGCTACTACTACTACTACTACTACTACCACTACCACCACTACTGTTTCTACTACTACTATTACTACTACTCCTATTACTACTACTACTACTTCTACTACTACTACAATTACAACTACAACTACTTTTGCTACTACTCCTACCACTACTACTATGACTACTACTAGGACGACTACTGCTACTAATACTACTACCGGTTCTTCAACTACTGTGACTATTACTTCTGCTACTACTAATACTAGTCCAACTACTATTTCTACCACTATTAATGCTACTTCAACTACTACTACTCCTACGACAACTACAACTACTCCTACAACCATGACTACTACTACTACTCCTACTACTTCTCCTACTCCTGCACCAACTCCTATTACTACAATTACTACTACTACTACTACTATCACCACCACCACCACCCCCACCACCACCACTACTACCATTACTACTACTGCTCCTACTCCTACTACTACTACTACCACCACTAATACTACTATGACTACTACTATTACTACTGCAACTAGAACAACTACTACTACAACTAACACCACCACCACTTCTACTACTACTACTACTACTAC
>RXID01016602.1:0-28781 GCA_005019695.1 Trichopus zeylanicus subsp. travancoricus
AACCCGCCCTCTATATAAAGGGGGCGGCAGTCCCATTGTAAGCATGAATTTTGTGAGATCCAGAAACTCTTCAAGAGCAATAAGAATCCGAAGTTCTTCCATATCTCTTCTTATTTCTTGTTGTTCTCCACTTGAAATCTCCACAAAAGCGCTAAGTTTCCGCGAGAGATCACCGTGGAGCGTCATATAACCGGCGATTAGCGACATGGTATCAGAGCTTGACAAAGATATGGAGGAGTAAATCCCCAGAGGTTAAGGTATGAAAGGTTGGGGGATGGATTTGTTTTATCCTACCTGTTTCTGTTCTTCTCTGAGCCTACGAGTTTCATGCTTTCATATGAACTATCTTGTTTCTGCCTAGTATTATGCTAATCAGGCAAAAGGTTACGGGTATTATGCTTTCTGGGTGATGAACTAATAGGAAAAAGAATAGGTCCTAACTTGGCAGTAAGGCGTGTGGCCGTGAGTAAGCCCAAGGGCACACCTGTGTGATCTTAGAAAGTTCTAACCTAGCGAGGAACTGCCCTGCCTAAACCTGGATAGGAACTGCCCGGTAGAAGCTTATAGTGAATTTGGTAGCATAGATGTCAGAAGCTTGGGAGAGAACAATACAGGAATGGTATAACACTTCCCGAACCACAAACCTGGAATACCTTGACCTTACTTCAACTAAGAAGTGTTAATCTCAACCAACTAGCGTTATGTTACGGTTGAACGGATCAAGCAAGCACCGGAGTCCTTGAACAAGCCACGAAGACGATCATGGCCTACTACCTGCCTACTCCACAACAATACTACTACGACCAGTGCTATCAGGCCCAACAAAGCTATCGGCACTCTTACAACGATTATTACGGTCACAAGGCTTCAGAGGAAGAATACTCCACTGAAGAAGACGACGACCCCCTAACATCTTCTTATTTTCTGCCTTCTTTCAGTGCTAACTGGGATCACTACGCGCGATTTAAGGAGAGTCCCTTCTACGCGCAGTATTTGCAGAGTCAAACGTCTCATGGTGCACGGCACGAAGAACTCGAGCCTCTCAACGAAACCATCGACGACCGTCAAGAGACCATCCTTGACGCTGGCTGCTGCTCTCCAGTCTATGATGAGTATGACATCGACACCGACTCTATCCCGTCCGACTCATCGGCTGACCTAGTAACGGACGCTGAGAACCGTTACTCCTCTCCATCATCTGAGGATGCTTCCTCTCCTTCCTCCTCTGGCGAGGAAGACTGCACCTACTCGGTCACTTCGGCCGATTCCTTTTCTGCAGAGGATACCTCCTCCCTCAGCCCGGCAGATGATTGGGTTATGGATTACCCTATACAGGATAAGCCAATCTGGGATCAGTACCCAGATGATGAACCAATCTGGGATTCAGACCCAGATGATGACGAGACGATCTGGGAGGATGACCCAGACGAAGGCTCAGGTTGCCTTCAAGATGCACAGGGCAACACTACTTCTCCCGACCTCTGTCCGTCCCAGTTCATCGCCTCTCCCTACCAGCACCAACCCCGACAACGACGGCCGAAAAAGCTGCGCCTCGCAGCTCCACCTCGGAAGCACCACCGCTCAGCGCCACCACTTACATCAGAGTGCGAGCGAAGCATGGTGAGACCTAGGACAGCTCCGTCCAACCGCTGCTGTCCTAGCCCTATCCTGACTGGATCCGACGCGCCTCCCCCGGACGCTCCAGTCGTACCTGCGCCAGTTGACCGGTGACCACTTCCCCCAGCCCGGACGGACGACGCCGTGGCTGTACCAGCGGACGCTCCCGTCCTCCACCCAGGAACGGACCCACCTCACAAAGTCCATAATGGGCAGCCCCTCAAAAGAGAAGATCACTTTAGCTCAATGAAGGCGGCCCAGCCCAACAGCCCAGCAAGTCCAAAAGGAGGAGGCCCTAGCACCAGTAACAAGTAGCCGCCACGACTAGCAAGCGGAGCGTGGTGGGAAGGAGTGCAAAGAATAAAACACTGTAGCTACTGTAGTCGTACAGACAGCTGTCACTATAGCTGACAGACAGCTGTCACTGTAACTACTGTAGTCGTACAGACAGCTGTCACTATAGCTGAACGACAGCTGTCACTGTAGTAGTCTGTGCTCTAGTATAGGGTTACTGTGCATAGGACGGTGACCACTATACGTAGGGGCGGTGTTCACTGTATTACACTGTTCATAGGGCGGTGTGCACTGTAGCAGAACACTGTACACTGTAGCAAATACACTGTAGCACTGTAGCGCACTGTAGCAGTATGGCGTAAGCGCTTGCGTCATTAGCTCAGCCCGCCCTCTATATATAGGGGGCGGCAGTCCCATTGTAAGACATGAATCCTGGATGAATTTGTGAGATCCAGAGCAATAAGAATCTGAGAGTTCTCCATATCTCTTTCTTATTTCTTGTTGTTCTCCACTTGAAATCCACAAAAAGTGCTGAGTTTCCGCGAGACAATCGCCGGGGCGACTTTATAACCGGCGGTTTCGCACAAATGGAAGGTGTGCAAAGAATAAAACACTGTAGCTACTGTAGTCGTACAGACAGCTGTCACTGTAACTACTGTAGTCGAACAGACAGCTGTCACTAAAGGACAGCTGTCACTGTCGTATTTTGTACTCTAGTATAGGGTTACTGTGCATAGGACGGTGACCACTGTACGTAGGGGCGGTGTTCACTGTAGCACACTGTGCATAGGGCGGTGCGCACTGTAGTAGGTACACTGTACACTGTAGCAAGTATACTGTAGCACTGTAGCGCACTGTAGCAGAATGACGTAAGCGCTTACGTCATGAGCTCAGCCCGCCCTCTATATAAAGGGGGCGGCAGTCCCATTGTAAGGCATGTTCAATGAGTTTGTAGAATGTCCAAATAAGCTTTGTAAGAGTTCTTGTGAGATCCAGAGCAATAAGAATCTGAGAGTTTTCCATATCTCTTTCTTATTTTTTGTAGTTCTCCACTCGAAATCTCCACGAGAGCGCTGAGCTTCCGCGAGAGAACTGCCGGGACGACTTTATAACAGGCGGAGTCACACATGGTATCAGAGCTTGTCAAAGATATGGCAGCGTAAACACCTTAGAGGTCAAGGTGCTAAGAGAATGAGGTAAGGGATCGTTCTTGCCATTTCCTGTACTTTATTACCGTGTTAAGACTTGGGTTGAGTTCATCAATTACGAATTCTCGTCCTTTATGATATTATGCGGATTAGGCGGTGACTGATCTGAGAAAAAGAACAGGCCCTAACTTGACAGTTGAGGCAGGAGGCCTGTTGTAAGCCCAAGGGCACGCCTGTGTGATCTGAGTATAGTCTATTTCTAATCTGGAACTTATCTCTAGGATGGCTTTGGTGATTATGAATTAAGCTTATATGTCTGACGCATGGGAAAAATCTATTCAGGAATGGTATGAGCATTCCCGAACCTCTAATCTCGAATACCTTGACCTTGCTTTAATATCTAAAGTTACAACAAACCAGTTAGCACATAATCTTGCTGTAATCTACGACAAGACTTGCCTGTCATCAAAAGTTCACCTAAAGAACTTCAAACAAGTACTTGAACTGTGCCAGAACATCACACGAAAGGTCTCGAGACTAAGAGACTCTCTGACGAACTTGACAACTGTCATACTTGACAGTAGAACTTTCACAAAACAAGACGCCAGGGAACTTGCACTTGAAGCAACCAGGCTACTTTGGCAACCAGAGAAGGATAGTCTCGCACAATCTTTACACACCACTGAAGAACTTGCTGAGGTAAAAAGGCTTCTTTTTCAGCTAGAGCAAAGCGGCATCACCTAGAGGCCGCAGGAGGCCCAAGGAAGCCTAAGGGTTTTCAAAAACCCTTTCGACATACTCAAGGAGGAGCAGGAGAAGCTTGAAGGCGAATGACGTCAAGGCCGAACATCCAGTTGGCCTTGGAACAACCGTCAACATCGTCTCCACTCTTCGAAGACCAGATTCGAGGATACCGGAGAACTCATCGACGCCTTCACACCGCCCAGCAAGCAACAAGAAGGGTGGGCCAGTTCCTAATGGGGCGGAGCACCCCACAGCATACCTTGGAGCAGCAACTTGATCCTCAGGTACAACTGAAACTATCAATGCAGGAGAGAGCTGCAATCGTCCCTGCGGAGGTTCTCTATCACTCCCGAAGGGATGATATACACCATAAGGTGTACACGCACAGATCGGAGGAGTCGATCTTGTGTGTCAACAACAACCAGGTGGACCTGTCCTTCATCCAAGAGGAGAGCTACCACCAGCTGCAGAGAAGCGGAATGCAATACATACACCTCGGGGTACTGCAGCTCCGGATCCAGACACTACATCGACAGGAGGTCGGAACAATAGCACTGATTCTCTTTCGAGACGATCGGTGGGTAGGAGATAAGGCCATATTGGCCACAATGGAGGTCGATCTGGCTAAGGGCAGCCAGTTAGTTTATGTCATACCAGACATAATGCTAACCATTGGGGATTTTTACAGAAATCTCCAAGTCTCTATCCTGACCAAAGGATATGAAAACTGGCAGAATGGAGAATCCAATCTGCTCATTACCAGGGGATTGGTCGGACGGCTGTCAAATATTCCAAACGTAGGCTTTGCCTACGAAATTCAAGGGGTCGTGGACTACTTGGCAAGCCACGGCGTACACGCCCTCCCAGGACGCAGATACTCAGCAGGAACACTACAAGGACGAAGCTGGGTTGTACGACCAACCTAAGTGCTCACCCCAACACAACCTGAAGAGGTGACCAGCAGGAGCCTCCTGGATGGGAGTATTTCCCTGCGATTCGGAGGATACAAGCCAGAGGTAACACACAGGAGGTCGTGTTACCTCCAACGAGAAGAAGAAGTCCATAGCGACGAGGGGGAGCTCAAAGCCACTCATATACTTGCCGTCCTAATAGATGAAGCAGCACAAGATGAAGAAAGCGATGACGAAAGCTATTTCCATCGCCTTCTGAACCAAGACTTGCTAGAAGGAGACCTGGACTACCCGTCCCCAGTGACAAAATGGGACGTATACCCTGATGACGAAGAGGTGTACGACAACCCCTTCCAGCAGGAGGAAGGTAACACCTGCACTATTTCCATAACTAATATAATAGCTGCAGGATGCGAAGCTGAGCCGGAGATGGAATACCCGGTACTGAAAAAATTAACTGAGCAATTGTACGCAAGTACAATAACTTCGGCGGCATCTCCACACCGTCCATACATGCCTCCAGAAGATGCTGCAATGGGTCCCCCGGGCTACCCGCCAGCTACAAACACAGTCCCGTCAACGTCCCGGATGACACCCACATTTGAGCAGCGAAGTCAAAGAAGGTTCCAAAGAGGCTTCAATAATGAAATATGGACCCTGCCTTCTGCTCAGCAGAATAGCGGGACTATGTTCGTGATTCCCGAGCAGCTCGGCCTCTTTGATGAGGCATTTTCCAGATGGGAGGCCATTACAAGAAACCACATTGCGGGCATAGGATTCACGGACACAAGGGACAAAATCGAGTACATCGAGAACCTGCTAGGAGAGGCTGAAAGACTCGTCTGGGTGCAATGGCGCATGCAGTACGGGAATGAGTATCAAGCCACCATTGCTGCAGGAGAAGGAAGAGCTGGCACTCAAAATATCCTCTCCCAAATGAGAAGGGTATTTTCATTAGAAGATCCAACGCAAGGGTCAACCCTGGCCCAAAATGAAGCTTACCGGGATCTTGAATGTCTTTCATGTGAAAATATAAAAGATATATTGCTTTACATGAATGACTATCTCAGGCTTGCAACAAAAACAGGAAGGCTATTCATCAACACGGAACTATCCGAAAAATTCTGGATGAAGATGCCGGGAGAACTAGGCCGAAGAATGAAGACGGCCTTTGACCAACAATACCCAGGAGCCAACATAGGCGTGATCCCGAGAATTCTCTTCGCCTACAAATTTCTCGAAGAAGAATGTAAGGATGCTGCATTCAAAAGGTCCCTCAAGGACCTTTCTTTCTGCGATAAGATCCCGATCCCAGGTTATTACACCAAGGAGAGGAAGTACGGGGTCAGAAAGGCGAAGACATACAAAGGGAAGCCGCACGACACTCATGTGCGGATAGAAAAGAGGAAGAACTTGGTACGCAACAAACAGTGCAAGTGCTACCTCTGCGGTAATGAAGGGCACTTTGCAAGAGAATGCCCGAATGACAGGAGGAACGTGAAGAGAGTTGCCATCTTCGAGCAGCTCAACGTTCCCGAAGATTATAAACTCATCTCCGTGAAGGAAGGGGAGGAACAAAGTGATGCCATCTTCAGCATCTCTGAAGGAGAGGACACTCAAAGCCTTCACTACTCTCTCAGCCCCCTTATACATGAGGAAGTCATCTATGCCCTCGGTGAGATAGGAGAATGGGATACCTTAGGAGAACCCAGCGGCAGGTTTGACTACTATGTACGCTATTCCCCGCCTCCATCTTTTTACTACGACTTTCCTGTAGTAGCAAGCGGATGGGGTGATGATGAGGAGGAAGCTGCTGAGTCCACCAATTCCCCAATACAGCCCCAGCAAGGAGAAGCTTCTTCTGCCTTGAACGAAGTCGAAGTAGGACATCGCCCTCTGCCACAAGAGGAGGAGAGGTGTTCGTATTACTAACACCAGACCATGGAAAGGACAAGGGCACACTGCCCCAATTGCAGAGTTACAGCCTGCAACCTGTGCGGGCCACACTATGATAGGACGGAGGAACCAACTACATCAGCACCATGTCCTTCCCAGAAGCTGCTGCAAGAGCAGCAATACTACATAACATGGTGTGAAGAGGAGATCGAGCGGTTGCAAAAGAAGGTAGCATATTACAAGCAACAGACTCGGGAGCTAAACAAGAGCTGACAAGAAGACCTTGAAAATACTTCACCACCATTCGAGAACAACTACATCTCCTCGGTTGCTTCGGTCGACCCCTTTTCTGCAAAGGAGACCTTCTTAGCAACTGACTTTCTCGAACCCTGCCAGTACCAACCCCGGCAATGACGACCACGCCGAAAACATCACCGCTCTCGCCGCCACTGCACAGCACTACCACCTAAATCAGATGCTCCAGACGAACCTGCGTCAGTTGACCAACGACTACTCTCCCCAGCCCGGACAGACGACACCATAGCTACACCAGCAAATGCTATCCCCACAGACCCGGCTCCACGAAAAGTGATGCCAGCAAAACAGTGGAGGCGACGTCTCCAGGCGACCCAGCCCAACAGCCCAACAAGTCCAAAAGGAGGAGGCCCTAGCACCAGTAACAAGTAGCCGCCACGACTAGCAAGCGGAGCGTGGTGGGAAGATGTGCAAAGAATAAAACACTGTAGCTACTGTAGTCGTACAGACAGCTGTCATTGTAGCTGACAGACAGCTGTCACTGTAACTACTGTAGTGGTACAGACAGCTGTCACTGAAGGACAGCTGTCACTGTCGTATTTTGTACTCTAGTATAGGGTTACTGTGCATAGGATGGTGACCACTGTACGTAGGGGCGGTGTTCACTGTAGAACACTGTGCATAGGGCGGTGCGCTGTAGCAGAACACTGTACACTGTAGCAGAACACTGTACACTGTAGCAGGTACACTGTACACTGTAGCAAGTACACTGTAGCACTGTAGTGCACTGTAGCAGAATGACGTAAGCGCTTACGTCATGAGCTCAGCCCGCCCTCTATATAAAGTGGGCGGCAGTCCCATTGTAAGCCATGTCCAATGAGTTTGTAGAATGTCCAAATAAGCTTTGTAAGAGTTCTTGTGAGATCCAGAGCAATAAGAATCTGAGAGTTTTCCATATCTCTTTCTTATTTCTTGTTGTTCTCCACTCGAAATCTCCACGAGAGCGCTGAGCTTCCGCGAGAGAACCGCCGGGACGACTTTATAACAGGCTGAGTCACACATCCCAGGTATGATTCCAAAGACCAACTTCGTGAGCAACAACATTACATCTTATCTTTTGAAGCGGAGAAGAAACAGCTACAGCAACAACTGGCTTTCAGCCATGATGAGAAGGAGGCCCTCCGACAACGCCTCCTTGTGGCTCAGCAGGAAAGCCAACGGTGGCAGCAGGAGTCCGACACATGGAAGTCGAAATACCAGGAACTCGAGGAAGCTACCATGGAGCTTGATCGCCTGTTCCTCGAACGAGATGATCTCCGACGGGAAATTCAAGGCTTGTTCCAGCACAAGGGCAAGCAACAGGAAGACGAAAAGACTGATGATACCAACCTCAATGTCTTTCTTGTTGACACAACTCAAAAGATTCTCTCTGCTGAAGCCCAGATGCCGACACAGTCCCATCGGGCCAAAAATATGTTATATAACCTGACGGTGAAGTTCGACATCCCTCACACTGTGCCATTCGTAGTTAATGTCATCCTTGATATAGGTGCCACTACCTGCTGCATTGATCAAGGAGCTGTCTCCCCCGGCGCTCTTGAGGACAATCCTTACTTGGTGCACTTTAGTGGCATTAACTCGCGTACCTCAGCCAACAAGAAACTGAGGTTTGGCCACATGCTAATTGGTGAGAACAGCTTTCGGATTCCGTACACCTATGCCTTCCCCATGACATTAGGGGAAAATATCCAAATGATTCTTGGCTGCAACTTCATCCGCGCAATGCAAGGCGAAGTTCGTATTGAAGGCAACATGGTTACGTTCTACAAAAACGTAACCACCATCAATACGCTTCCATCAGTACCTGCAGCAGCCGCTATTGAAGAGCTCGACTTGGATGAAGAAGAATACATCCAAATTCAGGAGGTCGTACGCTATTCAGCCACACACCAACCACCACAGAACATCACCAGCAAATTAAGCTCATTACTCGATGAGCTCCGAAAGCAAGGATATATTGGTGACAATCCATTACAGCACTGGTCCAAGAACAAGGTATTATGCCAACTGGACATCAAGAACCCGGACTTCATCATTGAAGACCGACCTCTGAAGCATATCACCCCTCAAACTAAAGCAGCTTACGCGAAGCACGTCAAAGCTCTCTTGGATCTTGGTGTTATCCGTCCTAGCAGAAGCCGATACCGCACTACTGCCATCATTGTGAACTCCGGCACATTTGTAGATCCGCATACTGGCCAAGAAGTCAAAGGCAAAGAGCGTATGGTATTCAATTACTGACGCCTCAATGACATTACCAACAAAAACCAGTATAGTCTACCAGGAATCAACACCATCCTACGGAAGGTGAGTAGGAGTACTATCTACTCTAAATTTGACCTTAAATCAGACTTTCATCAAGTAGCTATGCATCCTGCTTCCGTGGAATGGACGGCGTTCTGGGTATCAGACGGATTATACGAATGGCTTGTCATGCCATTCGGTCTGAAAAATGCACCTGCCATCTTCCAAAGAAAGATGGACCACTGTTTCAAAGGAACTGAAGACTTTATTGTCGTCTATATTGATGACATCATGGTCTTCTCTTCTTCTGAGGCAGAGCACGAGCAACATTTGCAGATTATGCTTCAAATCTGCAAAACACATGGGCTTGTCCTTAGCCCAACCAAAATGAAGCTAGCGGTCTCTGAAGTGGAATTCCTAGAGGCAGTCCTTGGCAATCAACGGATTAAATTACAGCCCCATATCATCAAGAAGATCGCAACCTTTAAGGAGCAGGAGCTCACAACAACCAAAGGCCTCCGAGCTTGGCTCGGCATTCTCAATTACGCCCGCAACTATATCCCGAATCTGGGAACTTTGTTCGGGCCACTCTATGCCAAAACTAGTCCTACAGGGGAGAAGCGCTAGAACTCCCAGGATTGGGACCTAGTAACCAAGATCAAAACCCTGATCCAACAATTACCGGATTTGGAGATTCCACCGGACAACAGCTATATGATCTTGGAGACTGACGGCTGCATGACAGGCTGGGGTGGGGTTTACAAATCGAAGCCTCATAAGTTTGACCCTAAGTCTGTCGAAAAGATCTGTGCTTATGCCAGTGGCAGGTTCCACCCACTAAAATCAACGATTGATGCGGAACTCTTTGCTGTAATGAACTCCCTGGAAGCACTCAAAATCTATTATCTAGATAAGGCCGAGCTGACCATCCGTACGGATTGTCAGGCCATTATCAGCTTCTTCAACAAATCGGCCAACAACAAACCGTCCCGTGTACGCTAGCTCGCGTTCACCGACTATATTATGGGCACAGGGATTCCTATCCAGTTTGAGCATATCAACGGAGGGGATAACCAATTAGCTAACACCCTCTCTCGTTTAATTACTTCTCTTGTAATTTCAGGATGGCTTGCGCCAGACGACTTAGAAGTGCTCAGTCTAGTGGCCACCCAGTTACAAGAAGCGCAACAAGCACCCCTTCCGGAGGTTCCGAGATATCTGACGACGGCTCAAGCCTTGTTCTGCAGTATGAGCAACAACTGCAGCTCCTACAGAACCTTCCCATGTCCCTTGTTACCCATGACACCATCAAACGACGGCTTTACCAACTGGAACGACAAAGTGCCCAGGAAGCACTTGAGGCTGTTCGGCAATTCCGAAACCTGCACGCCCTCAAGCTAACAGAGGTCGCGCAGCGCGCAAGACGCAAGACCACGGGCAACTTCTGGGCCCAGTGGCACCCTGTTGTGACTCAGATTGATAAGCAACTTGAAATAGCAGTTCAACTCACAGCTGACTCCGCACAGCGACTACCCGCCTACCGGTTCTGACCACACAGGAAAGCACTTGCGCATGAAGAATCGCCGAAAGCCGTTGTGATGTAAAGGCTAAAGTAGATAAAGTAAAGTCGATGTGATGTAAAGAACATGCTAAAGTAAAAATGTAAAAGAGATGTGATGTAAAGGAGATGCTCCCTTATCACATCTACTCGTGTAAAGGAGATGTTCCCTTATCACATCTACCCGTGTATCTGATGAGACAGGCTTTTCATCAACTCGTGTAACTTCTATAAATAAGCACCTCAAGCCCTCTAGCAGGGCATAACGAGAGGATTCAGAAACTTTCAGAAATTTCTCTTTAACTTGCTCTGAGATACATTTCTAAAAGTGTCAACAAGAAAGACATTGAGGTTGGTATCATCAGTCTCTTCATCTTCCTGTTGCTTGCCCTTGTGCTGGTACAAGCCCTGAATTTCCCGTCGGAGATCATCTCATTCGAGGAACAGGCGATCAAGCTCCATGGTAACTTCCTCGAGTTCCTGGTATTTTGACTTCCATGTGTCGGACTCCTGCTGCCACCGTTGGCTTTCCTGCTGAGCCACAAGGAGGCGTTGCCGGAGGGCCTCCTTCTCATCATGGCTGAAAGCTAGTTGTTACTGTAGCTGTTTCTTCTTCGCTTCACAAGATAAGATGTAATGTTGTTGCTCAAGAAGTAGGTCTTTGGAATCATACCTAGGAATAGTTGTTTGAGCAACGGGAATGCGCTTGTCAAAATAGTATGGGCTACATCACCCACAGGCTGTCAGCTTGCAGGTGGGGCAATGCATCCGGTAGCGCTTTTGGGAGGGCGCGTGACAGCAATGGCAGCGTTCATAAGTATCGGGAATGTCTTGATTCACCTCCAAGGTGTGGCTGCATTCATATTGGGACTGGGAGACTTGAATCATGGCTCGATAGCCTCCGGTAGGGTCAATCCACCATGTATGGTCTTCTTCCCGAAACACGAAGATCTTTTCCTCCTGCAAGACAGTCGTATCCTCCTCACCTTCCGAAATGCTGTAAATCGCATCACTGGGGTCATCGCCTTCTTGGACGGACACGATCTCACAGTCCACAGGGAGCTCAAGTTGTTCAAACATGGCGACGCGTTTGACGTTACGTCGCTCATTTGGGCATCCCCGGGCGAAGTGCCCTTCTTCTCCACAAAGGAAACACCGACATCGTCGGTTCCGGATAAGATGCTTCTTCTTTTCTATCCGGGCATGCAAGGGATGCAGCTTGCCTTTATAGGTAGTTGAGCGTCAAACACCAATCTTTCGGCGGGATCGTTGGTAGTACCCGGGAATTGGGATGTCGTGGCAGAAGGTCAAATCTTTGAGTGCCCGGGTAAAGGCTGCCTCCTTGCATGCTTCCTCAAGATATTTGTAAGTAAAGAGAACCCTAGGATAGACTCCGATAGTATTACCTGGGTGTTTGGCTTCGAAGGCTTCTTTGATCTTTTTGCCAATGGATCCAGGCATTTTGGACCATAATTTATCGGAGAGCTCGGGGCCAGTGAATAGTCGGCCGGTTCTGGATGCGACCTGCATATATTGATGCAGAAAAGGAATTATATCCCGTAAATTGTGACAGGATAACCTTTCCAAATCCCTGTAGGCCTCTTCTTGGATGGTCGTCGAGCCTTGGTAGGGATCCTCGAGTGCGAAAATCGTTCGTATTTGTGATTGGACGTTCTGTGTGCCATCTGTTCCGTCGGCATGTTCCAGCAGGTGCTAGTACTCCATGGGATATGCCATCCGCCACTGGATCCAGGCCAGTTTTTCCGATTCTCCAAGTAGATTTTCAATAAATTCAGTTTTACTTCGAGAATCTATAAAATCGTGGAGGGCAACTGTATTCTTTGTGATGGATTCCCAGCGCATAAACACGTCATTAAACTGCCCAATCTGAGGGGGCATGACGAAGATGGCACCGGATTGTTGCTGAGCAGAGGGAAGGTTCCACCATTCTGATGGGTTCATTGCTTTAAACTTCACACCCTTGGATTGGTAGCCTTCCCCGAAAGGTCCTCGACTGGAACTTGGTTCGTTTGTTCTGGCAGCCGGAGGATAGTTCACAGGGCCCATGGTCGAATCGACAGGGGGCCTGTACTCGGAGACAATAGAGAAAGAATATAATTGTTGTTCTGCTTGCTGGGGTGCTCGCTGAGGATACTCCAGTCCCCACTCTTCCTCAAGAGTAGCAATTATTTCTGTATGGCCCAGACAAGTATAATACTGAAGATAGTCACCGTACTCATCTGGGTCATTATTGGGATCGGAGCTCTCGTCCTGACGCCAGGTAGCAAGGAGATGGGTGTTATCACCAGTGCCTTCTTGCGGGGGGTCCATGGACCGGAGTATAGAGGCCCTTGGGTGTGCATCCCCTGCATGGTCACCACGCAGTGGCACTTGGTGTGCTTGAGTCTGCTGCTGCCACACAAGTTGCTTTCTTGCTGTCTGTTGGTGCAACCGGCGTCTCCACTGTCGTGCTGGCATCACTTTTCTTGGAGCCGGGCGTGCAGGTGGCTGCTGGATGTCACAGGTGTTGCCGCTAAGTTCGGCTGCGTCGCTGGGGGGGACATCCCACCCCGTTGGTGTCGTCGGAAACGGGCTGAAAAAAGATGGGGGAGCGGAGTAGCGAACATAATAATCATACCTGCCACTCGGCTCGCCCAAGGTGTCCCATACTTCATCGGAAGCCTCATCTTGAGTGAGGATAGCAACAATTTCCTCATCTTCTTCTTCTGTAGTGTCAGGAAGGGAGGCGTACTGGTGAAAGCTGAGGGAGATGCGTCCATCCAGGAGTGTGCGGCTAGACACCTCTGTGGGTGTCAGGACAGGCGGGATTTGAGAAGGCTTGAGGAGCCAATTGAGCCCACAGAGTTGTGTGGTAGAGTACCGCTTTCCCGGAAGGGCATGCACGCCGTGGCTTGCCAGGTAGTCAACGACACCTGCAATCTCATAGGCAAAGGCCACGTTCGGCGTATTTGATAGCCGCCCGATTAAGCCTCGGGTAATCAATAAGTTGGCTTCCCCATGGTGCCAAGTATCATATCCACGGGTTAGGATGGAGATTTGGATGTTGCGGCAGAAATCTCCAATAGTCAGCATCATATCAGGAATGATGTAGACTAGTTGGCTTCCTTGGGTGAGGTCAACTTCCATGGTGGCAATCAACGCTTTATCCCCTTGCCACCGATTATCGCGGAACACGACAAGCGCCAGTGTTCCTTCTGCGTGTCGATGGAGCACCTGCAGGCGTACCTGCATAACACCAAGGTGGATGAACTTTATACCACTTTTGCGTAGCGTAGCTATCATCTTGGATGAAGTTGCGGTCCACCTGTGCATCCTCGACGCAACTGATGGACTCCTTCGAGTGGTGGATATACACTCGGTGGTGCTCATCATCTGCCCTGGAATGATACAGCACCTCTGCAGGAGCAATTGCGGCGCGTTCTCGCATGGAGAGGCACAATTGTTCCTGAGGGTCCAATTGCTGTTCTAAAATATGTTGGGGGGCAGGTTGTCCAGTTAGGCGACGGACTATCCGTCGCGTTGCTTGTTGAGCGGTATAGAGACGTCGCTGATTACGCCTGTACCCCCGAATTTGGTCCTCGACCAGGGGCTGGGGCGCTGGTTCGTTTAACATGACCTGCGTTGCCATTTAGCTTCGCTTGTTCCTCCTGCAAAATCAATAAAGGGTCCTTAAAGACAAGGAGCCTTCTTGATGGTCATCGCCAACTTGAAATCCACCAAGCCTTCTGTAAGTAATGACCGAAAGAAGATTTCTCATTTTTTGTCGTCGAAGTTCAGCTTGAGCTCACGGCTACAAGCCAAAATGGAAGTTGAATAACTCGTCCTCCTCGGACATGTTTGTGATGTTAAGCATGAGAGAGCTGAATTCCCGCACATACTCCCTTATGGTCCTCGAGTGCCGCAGTTTCTTTAGGGATTCTCGTGCAATCCACCCTGCTCCTTTAGTTCTTTCTCGAGGATCTCCCAATCCTTCAATTAAGCTCTCCCAGCTCGAGCATTCTCCGATGCTCTGATACACCACTATAACTTGGCATCCCCAATCAAGTACATGCTAGTGATGGTGACTTTTTTCCGTTCTGAAACACGAACACTTTGAAGTACTGCATATTTCGAGAATCGGTCGATGACGACTAGCACTGAACTCATTCAGTCCACTTTGGAAAAACCCGAGATAAAGTCTATGGAGATGACTGTTACGGCTTCTCCAGAATATGCAACGATTGCAGCAGCCATGTCTTCTTCCTCTCTGTCTTGTCAAGCTGGCACATAAGATAAGTCTTGACGTACATCTCTATGTCTTCCCCCATTTTCAGCCAATAGTATGACCTACATAAGAGTGTCATTATCCTTTGCACTCCAGGATGTCCTGTCCATTGAGGATCATGAGTCTTTCATAGCTGCTCATGCCTCAGCCCTCCTGTCTTTTATTAAGAGCCTGTATTTTCTAAGTCGAGATAACACTTTCCTGAGATGATCAACATGGTTCGCCAACGTCTCCGAGTAGATGATAATGTCACCCAATTATACCACCATGAATCGATTCAATAACTCATACAGTACTTCATTCATTAAGTTGCAAAGAGTTACAGGAACATTCGTCAATCCAAAAGGCATGACTAAGAATTCAAATGAGGCATATCTCATGATACATGCTGTCTTTGACTCAACAATCTGAACTTGTCAATATCCTGACTGCAAATCCAATTTAGTAAAGTATGTTGCCTTAGCCAATCAATCGAATAAGATACCTGCATTCGGCACCAGGTTCTTGTTCTTGATAGTCATCTTATTTAGCACTCGATAGTTTATGCACATCTGAAGTGAACCATCTTATTTTCACTGAAATAACACCAGAGCACCATATAGGGCTTTTAACGGTTGGATCAATCCCGCATCCAACAGTTCGTTGAGCTGCTTTCTTAGCTCCAAAAACTCTGTATTAACCAATCAATAAGGGACCCGAGCAAAAAGCTTTAACACCTGCCTTCAGCTCAATCTTGTGATCAACTGTCCTCCGAGGGGGAAGTTCGCTGGGCAGTTTTGATGGCATCATGTCCGCGTAATCCAACAGGATGGTTGCAACATCATCTGGTACATCCATGACCTGATCTAGTTGCATCTCAATTAGTGTTGTAACATAGGTGGTCTCGTCTCTCTTGAGACCTGCTTCCAGTTGTTGGGGAAACAGCATACCTGCTGTTGTTGTTTTTTCCACATATGTTGCCTGTATAAAGCATGACGATTTCTCAAAAGAAATCTTTATACCTGATAAGTGAGGCATCAAGTTGGTCTTTGCTTGGATAAAGAAGTCTATCCCCAGGATAGACTCGAACTTATCAAGTGTTGAGACTGTTAAACTGATCTCTCCCTCCCAAGCTTCAACTTTAAGGGTTGCGTGGCCCTTCCATGAATCGAGGTAGGCCTAGAATTTACCGACTTCATTTTCCATGAACTCAATTGTACCTGCAAGTCTAATTTGCTTACCAATTTATGAGAGAAGTTGCTGGTCGATTTTGTATTCAGCATAGTCAAAACAAACCTCCCATTCAATAGCACTGATGTATACATCAACTTTTTATAAGGCAGTTGTCTTTCCGTCGCCATTAAATTGAGTAGTTATAATGAGTTCATGCATGGCATTAACGCAGTACCACGTTCTTGCTCTTAAGATTTCCTGAGAAATAGAGCAGATGGTTTTTCCCTCTTTAAACAGTTTCTTATCCGATGAGGACCATTGCATATAAAATATCCTTATTTTTTGTTGGTGAGATGTAATTTGCACTGGTTGGGTTCTGCAACCTTCTTGCCCTTGCCCTTGGGCTTTTTGCCATCCTTGTCTGCATGCTCCGTCTTCCTTTCATTCGTGGCCTTCTTGGTGGTCGTCGCCAACTTAAAATCCACCAAGCCTTCTACAGAAGGAATGACCGAAGAAAGACCTCTTACTCCTTACTGTTGGATCTCAGCTTGAGCCCACAGTTGCAAGATAGAAAAGAAATTGAATAACTTGTTCTCGGACATGTTGGTGATGTCAAGTATGAGGGAGTTGAATTTCCGCACATACTTATTTATGGTTCCCGAGTGTCATAACTTCTTCAAGAATTCTCATGCAACCCATCTTGTGTTGTACGGAAGAAATTATTCCTTTAGCTCCTTGAGGATCTCCCAATCCTCTAGTTGAGCTCTCCTAGCTCGAGCATGCTCCAATGCTCTGGGTGCGAACAACATCTAGAAGGTGTCGATTCTTTCTTTCAACCACCCCATTCTGTTGAGGGGTTGAAGGATAAGACCTTTGAGAAATTATACCATTGGTTTGTAAAAATTCTTGAAATAAATGAGACATGTATTCTCCCCCATTATCAGAACGAAGAATTTTGATACTAGCAGAAAATTGGGTCTGAATATGTGCATGAAAAAGCTTAAAGACAGAAAATAATTCATCTTTAGAATGCAGAAAATAAATCCATGTGAAGCAACTATAGTAATCAATAAAAGTGACAAAATACTTGTAATTAGCATGGGAAGTAACTGGCGCCATTCCCCACACATCACTATGTATCAAATCAAAAGGCTGGACTACTTTAGGTGTGTGAGTGAGAAATGGCAGAACTTTACTTTTTCCAAGCCTACAAGAATTGCAATCAAATTGAACAGTACTAAGAGATGGTGACCCTTTATTGTCAAGTAAACAAGAATTTAGCAAAGTATAAAGCACATTAGAGTTTGGCTGTCCAAGGCGTTTATGCCATACTCGGTAATCAACATAAGCAGAATTGCAAGTGATAACAGATGAAGAGGAACATGAGGACATAGGAAACTGAAGAGGAAAAAGACGTCCAATTTTAGGCCCCCTTGCGATCATCTTCCCCGATTGCTGATCCTGCACCACACAACCAGATTTAGAAAATTCCACTTTACAATCATTTTCAACTAATTGTCCAACAGAAACAAGATTAGTGGTAAGGTTAGGAGAGACAAAGACATTGGTTATGGATGAAGAAACATCGCCAGTGGCAGTGATAGGTAAGGAGTTTCCATCAGCTGTATAAATCTTGAGATTTCCAGGATATTTATTTACATTGGTGAGGAATTTAACACTGTTTGTCATGTGATGGGAAGCTCCAGAATCAAAGTACCACGGTGATGGTTTAGAGAAAGGTTTACCTGAGAGTCCTAATGCGGAAAATGTAGAAATGATCATTTGCTGAATCATTTCAGGTGTCACAGATTGAATAGGAGCAGGAGCACTTTGTGTCAGATGAGCTTTATCCTCAGAACTACCAGCATTAGAAGAACCAACTGAGACAGTGTATGCCGTTCCAGATCTCTTGGGAGGTCAAATAGGACATTCCTTGATAATATGTCCATCTTTTTTGCAATAGTTGTAGAATTTTTTTGAACAACTTGAAGCATAATGACCAAATTCTTTGCAGCAATAACACTGAATAGTACTCATGTCCTTACCTTTTGACTTGCCTTGGGCTACATAAGCCATAGGAATAGGAATGGATTTAATTTATTCCATGGTGGCTTGAGTGAGAAGCCGTTGTTCCTCACGAAATAAATCATTGAGACATGCATCCAAGGATGGAACAGTTTCTCGATTCATAAGATTAGATCTGGTGCTTTCAAATTCAAATCTCAATTTCATTAGAAATTGATCCCTCTTAGTAGTTTCATGTACAGATTGAACAGAAATAAGACCTTCGGGAGATAAGGTAGCATAGACAATATCAGTATATTCAGCCCAAAGATTCATGAAGATAGAATAAAAATCTGAGATTGAGAGACTGCCCTGTTGAAGACTTGCTAGCTCGTATTCAAGTTGAAACCGACGAGCAGTGTTGTGTTGACTATAGCGTTTTTTCAGATAATTCCACATTTCAGCTGCAGTTTTGAAGGGTCGAAGATTCAAGATGATGTTGGATTCTACAGATCCTAGAATCCATGTCATGATTTGAGCATCCTTGACTTCCCACTTGGAGTGCTCATCCTTGTCTTTGTCAGGTGCAGGTTTGCTGCCATCAATATGACCCCATAGATCTTTGCCTTTGACAAATATCTTGAAGTGAAATATCCAGGCTGAGTAGTTTTTGCCATTGAAACGAATCAAGAATTCATGCTTGTCTGAAGACATGAGGCTGAGATAACTTGATCAAAATAACTAAGAATAATGAACTGAACTAGGACTGAGAGAAGAGACACAGGAGAATTCAGAACTCAAGCTCTGATACCATGATAACTTGATCAAAAAAACTGGTGTCCTCCTTGGAGAAGAATGCCCCTTATATAATGAATACAAGTTGAAGAAAATAAGGCATATCCTAAATAAGGAAAATATTTACAATTATTACAGGTATAAAATCAGCCATAAAATCTGTTAACTTTGGTATAAAATCAGCCATAGAATCTGCTAACTTTGGTATAAAATCTGCTAATTTTGGTATAAAATCAGCCATAAAATCTGCTATCTTTGAATAACTAGCTAATTCCTTTGACAGTTGGTGGTAGAGGTTCAAATCATCACCCAATTGGTGAAAGTGCAGGCCCAAGTGGCACCAATGCGTGTATCCACAGCTAGCCTATAGGCACCATCACAACACAGTGGGGCCCTCGAGAAGAAGATGAACCACTCTAGTAGGTGCCAAAGAGTCATGCTAGCCAAGATAAAAACCAACATGCTCTAGAAACCTTAGCCCGACAAGAGGGTCAAGCTCAAATAACCCTTCTAAAAAAAGCTATGAGTCATCTGCCAAGAAAGGTGCGATATGGAGCGCCAAAAAAAATGAAATGACACATCACCCAACTAGTGGACGAAAGGCTATAAGGCTCAGTTGAGTCCAAACTAGCATTGAGTAGTTCCATAAGCGTGCTAAACCAATGGCTCATAACTGAGCCACCATAGCCCAAGTTTCAACAACTACCTTGAGAGTCATATGATAGGACCAGGGACCCTTTGGACCTCTTATTCAGTATGAGTAAGGTAAAGTCCGGATTATTATGGACTCTTATTCAGAAGATCTCGAGAAATCCAGAATTTATTTCTGTCTGTTACGAGTAATCTAAAGATATTACAATTCCTAAATCACGGGATCCGGATATGTTATGTATGCTATAAGTACCCCCCCACTTCCGAAAAAAGTAGGAATTCATGCCTCCTCTCAAATTTACTCTGCATGTACGTCACTAATTTAAGTATTAGAGTGATTGCTGAGAAAAAGTTTTCTATAGTCCTCTTTACTCTTGCTTTTGTTGCAGATAATCAAAAAGAGCGGCTTAGTAGCCTTTTAGATCAAAACTGGCGAACAAACGAGGCTTTATCAACAGGTTGAAGTTGCAAAAAAACTTAGTAGAAGTTTCCTGTAATCTTCGAACTCCCGAACCTTATGCTTCAGAGATTGTTTCAGAAAACTATTGAGTTTTACTGACAGTTTCGGACAATCGATCTTGATGGTTCGAACGATTAAAGTTCCCAAACTAAAATTTCACTCTCTATTTTTCTCGAATTTTGGTTGTTCGTTTCTCCCTTCGATCGTCCAAAGTGGAAAGTTCGAATATCCAAACATGTAACATCACATTTTAACGGTTAGTTGAATTTGACTGTCAGAGTAGTTAGGATAATCGAATATTAGTTTTGGGTGTTCAAACTTAATAGAAACAGTTATAAGTAATTCCTAAACAGTTAGATTTTTTGCTCTAATGTTTGAAAATTCTTTACTCGTTAAAAGAACTAGGTTTTCATATTTTTAGAGTAAAATTCACTCTCACATTATCGTGTAATCTCAACAAGAGTTCAAATACATATTAACTTTTAAATTCTCATACGCCGTTATATTCAAATTTTGAGAGGCAAGAATTTTTCTTTATTAGTTTTAATTTTTATTGTTATGATTCGTTTAAGTTGTTAGAGGAGGATTTAATGTTTTTATAGGTTATAGGGAAATAGTAAAAGTTCATACTTTTTAGTTTGTGAACAGTGACCGATTATCTTCGATGTGGGGTTTGCAAGTTAATGTAAAGGCGGGGTTTCACCCGAATGAAGTGCCAACTATAGTGAAAGTTTTAAATCCTCAAAATTGGGGCAAAAACCATGAAATAGCCGCAGTTGATCATCAAACTATAAATATCGATTCGTACTCTTTATTTTTTTATTTATTTTATGTACTTAAATTTGATATCGATTAAAAATTATTTTATATATGATTGTAAATTGATTATTTTCATATATTTTAATTATTTTATTAATGTTAATTTAGTTTTGATTATTTACTTATGCTTAAAGTACTTTTGTATTTATTGAATAAATGAAATTTTGTTTTACTATTTAAAAACCTATTTCATCCTATTTTTAGGTTGTTTATTGGGCGTTCACCATTAACAAAGGTCATCCTTTATGATAGGATTAGCAATTGGCATTTTGTTTCTTCCAAATGTAATTGTATGATTTTGGTTGTGCAGAACTAAAGTTTGTGCACTGGACGTACAGAAGCAAGTAATTATATTGCTTTCATTTGCTGATAACAATCCTACCCTCTTCAAGAATATTTCTTATCATGTCCATTTTCTGGCTTGGTGACTTCTGAAATAGTTTGTAAAATTGGTTTCTGTCAGGCTAGGCTGGATACATCTAGACCACCACTCAGCAAAAGGAAGCACTGGGTAGTTGCGGAGATTCCACGGAAAGCCAGTCTATGTGCCGCCATCATCAACACCTTCAGCTTTTGACAATGCTGCAGCAACTCCTGAACCAGCTTCCACTGCTTCATCCTCAAGTTCCCTCGCTGGAAAAGAAAAACTTCCAAGCCATAATTGTCTTTTTCCAATTTTGGAAAACATTGTGCCCTGACTTTAATGCTGAGCTTTCCCGCAATGTTGTTGGCATTGAAGTATTTAAAAGCTAAATTGCAAGGAACAAGCTGCTGCAACAGCTTTCACTGCAGGCCCTTGGGTGCGGAGTCGATTCCCTGAGCTTTGAACTTATACTTGAATTTGATTTGTTTGATTCTTAATTCAAATCGGACATATTTTTTGTTTCTGAACTGAATTCAAGGTGAACTTAAAATGAGTGTGGCTGATCAGATCCAGCTCAAAAATTTAAGGTTGCTATCTGATGTCTGGTAATTCTTACTTCCAAGAAAAGAAAAAAAATCTAGTAATTCTGTGGAACATCTGGTTGGGAGCAGTTTTTGGGTGTGGGAGAACTTTTGTCTGTGCAAATAGTACTTGCGTATGATGTTTGGCAGGTGCACAGATCACTTCAAATTGGTTATAATTGTATCAGAGAAATGGAACAAATAGTTTCATTGTGCTTGTTTACAGGTTGAGAGCTCAATGCTGGTGCTTGTGGCAAAGGAAGTTTAGCCAAATTGATGCGGTTATTTAGCAATTGAATTCTATATTCCTTTCCAAACTTTGTTGTAGTCTAGTATTTTTCCTTTTAATAAAAGGAGCAGAAGCTCGATCATTCGTTACACCCAAACATCAGATTATGGTCTCCTTCGAGTCAAATATGATTAAGAATGCACAATCATTTTGACGGCTTCTTTCATTCTGGTGAGAATAAAAAAGAATCTGACTTCCCTTGGTCTAATCCAGCTTCCATGAGTCTTGCGCTTGCAGTCAGAGCTCATCCAATACCTGCCAAAAAAACAAGAATAAAACTGCCATCCGCAAATAAACAGAACGGAGAAATATTCCGTAGTATAATAGAAAAGATATATTAGTGATCGTCAATTTATTTTTCACATGTAGTTGCAAAAATAAAGGAGACTATATGCGATTTTGAGAGTTGAATCATGCTCATAAATTTTAATTGATTTTTAAATCAAAAACCCTAACCTAGATGTGAGAAAAAAAAAATGAAAATTGATGTTAATGATGTACGGAAATATAGACAAGGTGGAAAAAACAAGAGCATCTTGTCGACCCGTGTGACCCATAGTCTCCCAAAAACCACATGTGGAATACCTTGCGGGCACTTCTAATGACTGAATTTTTGGTCGAAAAATTTAGGATTTTTGGCTTCGAATTAAAGGAATGTTATTGAAAAAAATACCCTGTAAATTCTGTCTAAATTCGGGAGAAACTTTGTGAGAATTCTCAGAAAAAACTTGATGAAAAATTGGTAAAAAATAGCTAGAATTGGGCTCTATTTATAAGGAAAAACCGAACAAGACGCCTCATAAAGGACACGTGGAAAGTACAAGATGCGCCATAAGAGGCGTTAGAAAGTACAAGACAGTAGTTGGATAGCATCTATTCATGTAGAGATGCCAGCCAACTAGCGACTCTCTTTGAGGAAGACGCCCACAACTGGGCGTTTGCATTGGGGCAGAAGACAAGGCCTTGGTGTTTGCCACCCAGACGCCAAGTCATTAGCTTCTGGACCCAAGCATACTCCAATTCAGTGGAATCAGAAGCGCCAAAAAAAGAATTCTATCTAAATTGGAAAATTGGACACAACTCTGCAAAGAAGAGTAATTTTTCAAAATCACAAATCAATCCATAGGTCTTGATCAACAATCCATATTGATCTGATTCTCTCAATCAAACCTCTTCAAATTAATCAACTTAAAAGATGGGCTTAATCAAATTTGAGGACTTAATGAATCAACCATAAATTTGTAAACAAACCACAAAATTCATGTTCTGAAAATGGTTGCAATTTAACAAATTTTTTGCAATAAAAGCCCTTACGCTCTTGAAAATAAAACTTGCAATAAAGTGGAAAATTAAAAATAACAATATTAATGCCCAGCTCATCTAACAATTTAAATAAGTCTTTTGAAATTTTAGTAACGAGGAGACTATTTTTTTATTTGACCTCTATTATCATCTTCATAGGAAGTATAACTATCTAGATAAACTTACGGGACTTCTTCATTTGAAGAAGCTGGGTCAAAATCACTTCCCAAGTGAGGAGGAAAGATCAGCCTAGCAATCTTTTACTTAACTGATGAAAGCATATCGTCTATCAGCGTCGGATCTCTGATAATATTTTGTATTATTATAATATACCGCATGAACATTAAAAGGGTGTATATCTCCATCAATTCAGTACGATTTTTTACAAATAATGTCCTGAAATATTCCTTTTTACAACTAAGTTATGAAAATCACAAAATCGTGAATAAATCCAATTTTAGATATTAAGAAGCACCTACTATCTTGCAAACGAAAATTAAAAGCAATTGCAAAATGAGAAAGCCAATAAACTTTTGAAATATTGTAAATAAACCATGGAAAATCGTGAAGTTGCACAAAATTTCAAATCACAAAAATAGGTGGAATGGATCAATTCTAAATCACACGAGAGAGTTCAAGTGTCACGAAAAGGGGGTACCTAGAGCTGCTCCTCTCTTGAAGAGATGTTGAGAGAAGTGAAATGAGAGTTAAGGATAAACGGATAACTGCATTTGAGAATAAACTTGATCAACTTAATCTAACTTGCTTTTTATCTTCAAATGGGTTTCAAAAATTGATTAAATGAATTGGGACTACATATTGATCCAGATCATAAATTTGTTGCCCTTTATATTTTTAATGATAAGCAAACTGTATTTAATAGTTTATCAAGTTGTGAGTGCTTGCAGCATAGCCAAGCTTGAAAAAAAATTTAAAAAAAATCAAAAGTCCACTCAGAAACTTCAAGATGATAATAGACACACGATGGAAGCATGAAGATAGATCAACAAGTGTGATTCGAGGTAAAGATGTTGCTTAAAGATTGATCAAGTGAACTTAAAGCTCGAAAATGACTTGGAAGATTATTAGGTTTAGTTTTTTATCTTTATTTGGTCAAGTTAAGGATTTGAAATGAATTATTTTATTGCTCTTGTGTTTGATACCTCACTTTCCATTGATTTTATTTACTTTTGCTCAAACAAATTGGCAAAGTATCAAATTTATCTTGAACTATTAGAAACACAAGATATTATATTTCTATCAAGTTTAGTCATATGAACATCTTACATAGAATAAGCTCCATGTCTTTATCAAGTTTGGTTGCTCGAACTATCATGTTTGGTTGACTAAATGTATAACATAGAAGTTTTTAAACTTCTATTATGATAAGTTTAATTAATTGAACCCTAAGTATGAATATCCAAACTCACTTATCTGCTTCCCTAAATAGGTTGTTCGATCACCTGGACACAGACTGCAAGAGTATAATGTCTAGTTTTTTTACTATTGGAACCATTTTGGTCGACTAAACCTTATTGAAAAACTTGGATTTCACCTCAATGGCTAGTTTCAATTTTAGAAGTTATTTAAAAGTTTGGAGCTCATTCTTATAAAATTTTTTGCATCTTTAAGTAAACCTTAAGAGAGAATACAAGCCTCTAAAACTTTTTACCTAATAAGAGTTCATAAATTCTATATTAACTTTCAAATCCTCTTGCCTTTATACTCAAACCTGGGACTCCTAAGTAAAGAAATCTGTGACTTTTTTATTATTTTTTTTGGTGAACACTCGTAAGGAATTAGAAGTTTGTGAGAGATAAAACTCTAATATTGGAGTGTCTGTTTGCTCATTAGAGCAAGATTTGTTCAAGGTTGGCTTCAACTGTTGAAGTAATTATTTAGGTGTATTTTAGTCAAACTAAGTTTGGTCGAAATTTGGCCAAAATCAAAATTGGATGTCACTAGATCATATCCCAAATATAGGTCTCCTCTAAAGTTGAATTGCAATTGAATTTAATAAAAAAATTGAGTTTGATTCAAACTTGAATTATTATAAAATTTGGACTTAATTTAAATTTAGTTCAAGTGAATTGAGTAGGCCCAAATTATGGATCAAAATTTGGCCAAAAACTCATTAAAAATTTAGCCCAAAATAAAAAAAATAAAAGTTTTATAAATAAATCCTTACATTGAATAAATTTTTATATGTAGGTCTCTGATTGATTTTTTCTTACAAATAAATCCCTAGATTGAAAATTTGTATAAAAGTTTCAAAAATCACTCACATTATCTAAGAATTACAAAAAGATCACTCAAAGATTAATAAGTCCAAATTATTTTTTACAAAATATAGGATTTACAAATAAACCATTCAAAAAATTTATATTTGTAAATAAATACTCAAAAATTTTCACTTTTTACAAATAAACTGTCCATAAAATATTAATTTACAAGTTTAATGTTTCCAAATTTATAAATATTGGAGACCTTTTTTTAAATAAGTCCAAATTTTACAAACAAATTCTCAATGTTTTTTTATAAAAAAATTTCTAAAATTTATATAATTCATCCAAAATTTTCAAACAAAGGGACATAATTTACTTGTAAATTTAATATTGTAAATTGGTATAATTTTTAAATTTTTTCATCCTCAACGATTTCTCTCCTAATCCAAACAAAAAGGATCCATTCATCCAAAACAAACAAAATAAAAAAAAATCGATAAGATCTCCTGTTGGAAATTTGAATAAATCCGAGCCCGGTCTAATTGATTTCTTCTGCGCTTATAAAAGCCGGTAAATCCTGCAAAGAAGAGGAGAGAATCAGATGAGAAGCGGAAGGATAAGCCGGCTGAACACAGGAAAGGAAAGGAGTAACTTTGAATTTATCTTCCTTTTGCCTTCGTTTATGTGTGCTTCTTTATTTATTTATTTTTTTTTTCACTTCTGCGAAGTATCCGATCACTTTAGTCGCTTGAGCACCTGCAGCCATCCCCTTTATGTGCTGCCTGCATGGGACGTCGGCTGGCCATAGCCGTGCACCTTGATTGAAATCTGAAACCGTTTCCGCTTCGTCCCTACCCTGCTGCTTCCCGGCACTTCCTTTGCCCACCTCCAGTAGCAGACACGGTGGCCCAACTGCTCCCACAGCCTGCATTGTTGCCCCAGCTGCTTTGCCGCCAAGCCCATCTCCAGCAGTGCTGTCGTGCCGCCGTGCCTCCTTGATGGCTGAAACCACCCCAGGGTGGCTTCCGTAGCACCCACACTCTGGCAGCCACTCGTGTGGCTCTATCGTCCTCGGGCCAGCCTCCTTTGCATCACCAACCTCCCCCCTCGCTCACGCTGGCCACAAGGTGCTTGTCCTGGAAAAAGTCCACTATTATCAAACCTCTGACCTCTCCCTTCTTGAAGGCCCTACAAATTCAAAAATGTACGAGGCCAGCGGCTTCCTTGCCACAAATGACATCGGTGTTGTCATCCTGGCCAGCTTCATATCGGTGGTGGCTCCACCATCAACTCGCGGGCATCGTTTCGGACTCCGGAGCTTGTTATGAGAGGAGCTCGGCCTCAAGTTGTTCGGCTTTGAAGCCTACCACCAGGCCCTTGTCGTCTGTGAGTGGCTTGGCGTGCAGGATACTAATAACGAAGTTTTCAATAATGTCATGCTCCGACGAGGATGCCAAGAGTTAGATATTCAGGTGCAACGTGTCATGCAATGCTCCGCCGGATCAATACTGTAGGTGGCGCCATCTTGGGTTCAAGGATGCGAAGAAGAAGAATGCGCAGGAGACGTGGCTTGTCGACATTGCCTACTCTTGTTGCCGGTTGCCTCGTCCTAAAAGTATTGACCAGGAAGAACAATAACTACTCCAGTCGATTGTTAAAAATAAATTAAAATGTATTATATAAAAATTTAAGAGATACAATATTTGAAAAGTAATAAGATGTTTGAAAAGTGGTGTAGTTCATTTTATATTTATAAGTTAAGATGAATATATCTATAAAGAAATATATTTTTAAATTTTTTGATACATATATCTAGAATATAAGAAAAATTATTTTAGACTCTACATAAGACATATATTTGTAAGTGTTTTGAATAAGGAAAAAAGTGAATGAAATTGAGCTTTTTCAAATAATTTATTTTCTACTTTTCCTCCAACAAAGTAGTCTCAGAATTTTTGATTAATGATGTCGTGACATCGACCAAGAAGGAAATGATAGTCATAGCTATTCTATTCCAAAACTCACGTAGGAGAACTATAACTATTTGGTCATACAAATGAGACATTACTCGGATCACAAGAGCTTTTTGAAGTCATTGATAGAGATTTTGTAGTAGCTCAAAATGAAGTATTTTTTACTTAGGCACAACGAGGATTCCTACAAAATTTTTGAAAGAAAGACAACAAGGCGCTTACCTTTCTCTATGTCACTCTTAATGTAGGGGATCTTGAAAGAGTTGTTGGTGCTACAAGTGTAAAAGAAGCATGAGAGATTTTTTTGAAATTCTCATAAAAGAGCCAAAAAAGGCAAAAAAAAAAAGAGTTAGGTTACAAATCCTAAGAGGTGAGTTCGAAGCCTTTGCAATGAAGGAATTCAAATTAATTTCATATTATTTCACAAGAGTTTTGATTATTATAAACCAAATAAAGAGGAATAATGAAAAGATTGATTATATTATGATAGTTATTGAAGAGTCCAAAAACTTGGACATGATGACAATTGATGAACTTATGAGTTCCTTACAAGTTCATGAACAAAGGATCCTCAGAAAGAAAAACAATTCCTTAGAGCAAGCTCTTCAAACAAAACTAGCATTGAAGGAAAAGCAAGAAGATAAGTTGAGAGTGGTCTCAAGGAGGCCGAGGAACCAATCGTGGCCATGGTTGTGGTCACAATCACGATCAAGGACAAGGACAAGGAGGAAGAGGTGAAGACCATCAACAAATACAAAAGAAAAAACTCAAAATCAAGCAAGTGGTCATGGAAGAGGAAGAGATCTATTCAAGTTTCAATATAACAAATCTAAAGTCCAATGCTATAGTTGTGCTAAATATGGTCATTTTACTTCTAAATGCTAGGAAAATTCAAATATTAATATTGAAGAAAGTGCCAACTACACAAAGGAGAAGCAGGATGAAGGAACTACTGTTTTACTTGCCTACAAAGGAGATGATAGAGAATAAACGGATGCATGACTCCTAGATACTAGTGCAAGCTAGCATATGTGTGGCAAAAGAAGCTTGTTTATGAATCTTGATGAATCGGTCAACGACAATATTACCTTTGGTGATTCTTCCAAAATTTCCATCAAAGGCAAATGTAGCATCTCTATTATCTTGAAAAATGG